>JANSTX010022773.1:0-15685 GCA_027564355.1 Penthetria funebris
TTAACATTTAAATAAAATTCATTCGTGAAAGTCCGTAGTCCTTGTACATTTTGATAATATAAAAAAAGTTTACCGGAATATTTTCAGGTAGTGATTCAACATTGCATGAATAGACGGAAAAACTTTTGTAATTTCATACGAAAACTATTCAAATAAGGTACCAATTTTGCATTTTATATATCCTAAAGAAAAACAAGCATTAAATTCCACTTAAAATTTCTGTTTGCCTAATAAAAAAATTGAATGCTCGCGTATTGTAATAATTATACATCTATTGTCTCATTATAAAAATTATGCAATCTGATGAAAAAAATAATTTGTCTCATTGTAATAGCTACGTTAAAAAAAGATATCACATCACATTACATCTAAATCCTAGACAGTTTCTCCCTATACAGGAATATAAATGTGAATATGCAAATAATTTAGCTATCATAAACTTAGAGATATTTTTGCAGTGGTAATATGAGTGTTAATTATTTAATATTTAAAATTATTTTTAATTGCAATTTAGTTAATAAATATTTACAGGAGAAATTTTTTTTTTTTTTGAGGCGCATAGATTAGGATCGATAATCTGTTATAACACACTTTTTCAGATTGAAGTTAAAGATGTTCTTTGTAATAAAGCTTTAGTAAATTTGCACTTCGAAGGTTTATGATATGATGACAAACATTTGCTTATTTTATAGATATCTTTTTATAATATAATATAAAAGCATTTGTTTCAAAAACATTTTTTTTTTAATTAATTTGTCCTTATAGATAATTATTAACTATTTATCCTTCATGAAAGAAAAAAGAATCAGTAAACATTATGTCTAATATAGTGCATGTATTTCCTTATATAGTTATAAAAATAAAATTTATAAATATAGTATAAGGGTATTATCTGATTAGATGCATTCCTATAAATTAAATTACAAAAAATATAAAATAATCATAACTTAATAATACTGCAAGAAATTACCAACATTAAAACATAATGTTCGCATTAAGTACACATCGACTATTACTGTTAGTGATCATTTTTGAAAGTAATCTTATTTTAAAGAATATTACACACATAAGTAAGTATAATTATTGTTAATCAAGTATTATTTAATAAAAAAATAATTGAAAAATTAACCCCAAAAGATGCAGCAATAACACCAAATATATTTGGTAGTGAAAAATCACCAAAATATTATCCATATCAAATATCACTTCAATATTCAACGGTAAATGGTGACTGGCGACATCATTGTGGAGGTGCAATTATTAGCTATAATTATGTGTTAACTGTAGCTCATTGTGTTACATATCAAAATATAACATCTCTTAGAGTTGTTGCAGGATTAAAAAAATTAAATGAAAAAGGTTCAATTCATGCTTTAGAATCAATCACACAACATGAATATTTCAATGATGCTACATTAAAAAATGACATTGCATGTATTAAAGTAGTGGAACCATTCAAGTATACCAATAAGGTTTGTGGAGTGAATATCATTCTAAATTATAATTTATATACCTATATATATTAAGTAAGATACCTCTGATAAAATCTATAGCTATTCCAAATGCCATATATTCATTGCATTTCCCACAGATAATGTCCATGTAAACTGTTACAGTATACAATATGTATTGATAATTTCATTCATATATTATATCTAGCTTATTAAGCCGTCTATGCATTCATAGCAATTTTAGAATTGAAATATATAGGAAATTATCCATAGAAAAAAAGTTTTTACTCCTAGTTTTTTCGTGGTTTGCCTATACATCAAGTATACAGACAAGAAATTAAACCATATTTTTGGTCACTATCACACACCATACAATTCACATAGATACTATGATCATGTTTTCAGTATGGTAACGCAGTGAAGTAAATATACACTCCATTCATCTTTAGAAATTTACAATAATTGTTAATTTTTATGTTTATACATTTTAAATTTTATTAAAGATCCACGCAATTAAATACTCAGATAAAGTAATTGGTACAGGTATTAGATGTATATTAACTGGATGGGGTTATACATCAAGTGCACCAATTATTTCAAATCATTTGCAACGAATTAAAGTTGGTACAATCCCAAATCTATGGTGTTCGATGTCATTTCCGTATATAACAAAGGGCAATATATGCACTAGAACATCAATATTCAGTAGTATGAGACCCGTTTGCTTAGTAAGTATATTCTCTGATATTAATATAATATTTATATAAAAAAAAAGTTGATCAATTAAAACAATTGAATATATTTTTATTTTCATATATTTTAGGGTGATTCTGGTAGTCCCTTAGTTAAAGAAGATAATGAATTACTTGTTGGACTTGCATCTTATGGGTCTAGACCGTGTGCTGTTGGACAACCTGATGTATATACACGTATATCATCATTTGCTCACTGGATTGATAATCATACATAATATAATAATTATGAATTCAAATGTTATTAATAATGTGAATTAATTGTTAAATTGAATTCAATATAAAAAATTCGTTTTTATTATACGTCATAGTTTGTATAATTTTTACGCATTCTTCACCTGAAATTAGTCCCTATATTTATTTATCTGATAACAAATACATTTGCACTAATGATAATCATAGTATTTGCAAGGTCTACCGTGAGTCTAAATATTTGCTGATGATCATATTCTCGAATAATGTAAAATGTATTCATCATTATTACGTGCCTTAACAGTAAATAATTTAGTCAGAATTCTCGTATGTTTAGAAACTTGTTACATTTTCCAGCATTTGAAGATTTGTATCAGACATCATTGTGTTCTATTGAAAATATAAAATTAAATATTAATATAAATACCATTATTTATTAGTTCTTCAACTTGTAATGTATTTGCTCGCCTAGTTCACAAATAAAAATTCATTTAGTCCTAAAAGGAGCTAAACAAATCTCGAAAACTTTTTGATTATTTGATCAAGCGAGCAAACAAATAAATGGAAAATTTTCAAAAATTTATTAAAAGGTACACGAATTTCATACAAAATATTTACATAAATTTGAAAATAAGTAATTTCCTAAATCAATCAAATTCGAATAGATAATGAAAATTTTATTTTTAAATTCCATAGTGCTGATATTTTCATCAAAATAATAAGTGTTACAGTTTTGCCTTCAGAACAATACGATTCGTTACGTTCTGCAAAATGCTTGCGTTTATTGGGTTGATGACTTTCGAAATTAATCCACATATCTGTCCAGTTAGATATTGTTCATGTTTCAAAAGAAGAACAAAATAATCGGTACCAATTTGTAATATTATAATACTTTGTTCTTTATTTAATCTTGATATTGTTTTAAAAAAAACTACTTCTGAATTGAGACAGTTAATAGCAAATTTTCTTTCACCCTAATAGGTACTAGAATACTCTAATCAGCTAGATCTGAATCAACTTACAGACGAGAATCGAGTATCTTTGATATGGAATTTTGATCATTCTGATGTCGAGGAAAATGAAAAAACTGTTAAAGTGTAAACTTCATTGGCCTTGGCCAGATTTTGGCATTACGTAAAATACAACTTGATAAGCCATATAAGGGATATTCTTAAAGGCTTTTTCAAACAATATTTGATCGATACTTCCAAGTAAAAGTATTTGACATTCTTCTTCAATTCAATTCAACTTCTTAATGTTATCGAAGATAGATATTCGACAGTATTGAACTCTAAAAAAATCACATTATCTGCAAATTCTTATTGGTAGAAGACTAATAGACATCGAGACACGGCACTTGTTGAGTAAATATATATATATATATATATATATATATAAACAACTTTGACATAGTTTCGATGACATTTATTTTCTTACTTACAGCCCTGTGAGCTGCTTACGATTCGTAGCCAGAATGAAACTTGTATTAAATGCTAAATTCTAATCGAACTTCATATATTTTAACTAAGAATATACAAATAATATTATTTTTAAAAATAAGGTATTGACACGATAGTATGACAAATGAAATTACAAACTGCATTTCTACTATTTACATTTTATTACGAGTATAATATACACAAACAAATCGTGCATTAATTAACATGTTTTTTTAAATCATTAATTATATTCAATTAGTTATTTATATTTTTGATAATATAATGCACAATTGCATTTGCATATCAATATAAATTTTAATTATCTTCTATTGATTGAAAATATATATACTTACATTGGTAAATATATACGAGTATAACAGCAATAAATGACTATGAATTGAAATTAATTTCATATTTCGATTCAAAATCATTAAATAAAATTTAATTACCACTAAAAATGTTAATATTTAGTAAATTTAATTTAATATTTGTAACATTTGAACTAATTTGCTTGCTATTAATAATTACAAATGTTAAATGTATAATTAAATAAATTTATTAATGTATTTGCTTATTAAATTATTTCAAATCAATTTCATTTAATTAATTAATATAGCACAAGCACAACCAAGGGTAGTTGGCGGTAAAAATGCAGCAAAATACTATAAATATCAAGTGTCAATACAAGTTCCGAAAACAGGTGGTGGTTGGCGGCATAATTGTGGTGGTGCAATAATTAATGAGAACTATGTTATTACAGCAGCTCATTGCCTAATAGATCATAATATTACAGAACTTAAAATTATTGCTGGAATAAAAAACCTAGATGAAACTGGTTCTGAACATTGTTTGGATTCTGCAACAATACATGAGGATTACAATGCTAAAAAATTTGAAAATTATATTGGAATTATTAGAGTTGCAACTCCATTCCTATACAGCAATAAGGTTTGTATTAAGATTTATATGGATTATTATCATTTGATGCCCATGAGTTGATGTGTCCATTAATATTGTTCATTTCACAATTGTAATAAGTAAGACATGATGATTTATTTTAATATAATACATCTACTTTTTTTGTCAATTTGTTAAAGATTGGTCCTATTGAATACAATAATGAAACAGTAGGTGAAGGAGTTCAGTGTACGCTAACTGGATGGGGTCAAAAATATATTCAACAAAATCTTCCTCACCCAAAAAAATTACGGCGAATAAAATTGAAAACTATTTCTAATGAAAAATGTAAATATAGGTGGCAGGAAATAACAGATGGAAATATATGTACATTTAAAGCCATAAGAAAAGGAGCATGTTTTGTGAGTACTCGCAGAACTATATTTTGCAGTTCATTTTAAATGTGAATAAATAACCATGAAATTTGCTTACATTTACTTACAGGGAGATTCCGGTGGTCCATTAGCAAAAGGACACGGTGAATGTCTGGTTGGCCTTGTTTCGTATGGATCTGGTCCATGTGCAACAGGATCTCCTGATGTTTATACACGTGTATCAAAATATGTTAATTGGATTGATAAACACATGAATATGTAAATTTTATTAATTTACTTTATTGTACTTACATAATATAATGAATTATTGAATAAAATTATAGTTCATAAAATTATGAATAACACATAATCAGATTCAGACTAATATTAAATTACATATTGACAAACAAAGTGTGTATAAATGGCATTTATAATGCTTGAGATAATAGAATGCAACGGTTCCATAATGATAAACACCAATAATAGATTACATTTTAAAGTGTGTTGAGGTGAACTCTTGGGTGAACTGGTGAAACTATTCTAGATTTTATCAAATACAATAGAAATGAATTAATTTATTGATCGCACAATTTGATTCAATTCAGTGCGGTAACTTTTATCACAAATTGCTTGAAAACTAATTAAACAATAAATTGTTGTGCTGATTACAGTATTACATTTTAGACATTATCGGTATAAAATATTGATGTTTTAATCTTAAAATGAAACTATAAAACACAATAAATCAAAAACCATTTTTTTGTTTTATTAATCAAAATTAAGTGCTATAAAGAAGTGAAAGATCATCAATGATAGCTACTAATTCTAAATTGTTAAATTTTGGATTGCTATCAGTTTAAATACTTCTTACCCGGCGATCCGATAGGAGTTTACTTCCGACATTCTTTCCCAAAAGTGAACTCATTTCATATTTCTACCATAATAAACATAAATAGCAAAAAAATTATTTCATTTTAATTTGCTCTTTTCATCTTCCATTTGATTTTCGTTTTGCTTACTGCGACCACACAACATAAAAAGTCAATAACCCTAATTCGCAAGAGTTTCAGGCTGCCGAGGTTTCTTAGTTTGAATTTTTCATTAAAAACATTGTTGTAAGTTACAATTTGTCGTAATATTTCTCTTGATATTTTAAATGTTGATCTTAAAGTGAATTTCAAAATATTGAATTTTTAGTCAGACATTTAATAGAAAATTGGCATTGTCTCTATGCATTAATACTGTGACTTGTAAGGCTTATAATAATTAATTCTTAATTCTTAAAAATATATTTTTAAAAAAACATATTTATATGTTACTGCACTAATTTTTCACTTCAATATTTAGATTAGATTTTGAACTTTAATAATCAATACGCTCAGTTTAATAGAGATTTAAAGAAAAATTTGATTTTCGGTACATTCTGGGCTGATGATATTGAGGTGCCTTTGTACATGTTCATTTGAAAATAATTTAAAATAAAAAGGATTTCACAAACAATAAAAAACACAGAATCATATAGGTTGGAACTTTATTATTGGGCATATATTAATGAATACTTTTTAGTACTTAAAACTAATACAAAGATGTAAATACAACAAATAAAATTCTTGATACTTACATAAATGTTGTTTTTTTAAAAAAAAAAACTCTGTTGTTCTCTATGCTATCGAACACATTTCATTGAATTGCTGGTATTTTCAAAAATTGTTGTAAATAAATACACATAATACTCGGTAATTATTCAAATATTCATTAGTTGTACCTGAAGATATAAAAAATATTGTTAAATACCTTTAAGTATTACATAATGTAAAACATTGATCTTTATATAAACGCAAGGAATGAAATGACTACAGTAATATAGCAATAATAACCTTTAATATTCGAAACCATGATCTGTTGGTTTTGATTCCAGATGTGTTTATAATGGATATAAAATCATGTATTAATACTAATATTTGATGCAAATAAACTGCAAAACAAATAATAATTTTTTAAAATTCGATTACCGATTTAAAATTTCAACATATAGTGATGTTTGGTAGTAAGCAAAGTAAGCAAAAAGTTTATGGGTCCTTAACTCGCATATAATTTTGTTTCTGGTCTCAACTTGATATTATTCTGAACACTTAATAAAAACGTTTTGATCTTCTACCGTGTTAAAAAAATCATTTTCACAATGATTCGAGTAATAATATAGTCAGACATTTAATATAATTAAATCATGTGAAAGAAATTTAGTGTCAGACAATTTGTTTCACATGATTCACTTTAATTCACGTAATTATAAATTACCAATAAATTATCAAATAATGTTCTAAATAAATTTACCATTTCAAATTTGATAAGTAGTTTTTTTTAGACACATTTGCATTGTATTCCTAATTTTATAAAAAAAATTAAAAAACAACAATAAACTTTTAATATAATTAAATTTAATATTCGACAAATTCATTAGGCGAAAATTTTAGTATTTAAAATCGCGTCAAATTATTTCAACTATTAGTTTATTAAAATAAATTGTTATAACTACACTCAGTAAAATTTTCATTCAAAATTTATAATGTCTGACTCTACATTTTACAACTTATGTTTATTTTTCTTCATAATTTTTATTTATTTTAAAAATACTGAATGTATAGTTATAATTTTAAATTTTATATAAAAATATCAATTCCTAAAATCTATGTTTTATTTTGTTTCATAAAAATCAAAAAAAAAAAACACCTTTCAAAAGTAGCCGCTGAACCAGGAAAGACGAGAATAGTTGGCGGAGAAAATTCACCAAAATATTATCCATATCAAATATCGCTTCAAATTAAATTAAAAAATGGCAATTATGGTCACACATGTGGTGGATCAATTATTGATGAATATATTGTCATAAGTGCAGCACATTGTTTAGAAAATGCTAATCCTGAAAATCTTATGATTATAGCTGGAGTAAAAGATTTAGATGCTAAAGGATCGAGACATTATGTTGCAAAATATATTTTACATGAAGAGTATAATAATAAAACGGCTGTAAATGATATTGCACTTATTAAAGTTACCGAACCATTCGAATATAACGATATGGTAAAATACTAAAAATATTAGTAAATTAATATTAAACTAGAAAAAAAAATTTTTTTTTTTCGTATATTAAAGATTCAACCAATTCCGTATTCAGAGGAAGTAATTGGTGAAAATGTTAAATGTATATTAACAGGTTGGGGAAAAGTTAGCAATTTACCAAATTTTTTCGCCCCACCTCCCAGAAAATTACAACGTCTTCAATTAAAGACAATAACTAATGATAAATGTGATGATAACTGGCCCACCGAATTAACTAGCACTAATATTTGTACAACTTCGAATATTGGAAAAGGAGGATGCTTTGTAAGTAGTTTCTTTATTGTTATAAAATATATCTTAAACAAATAACTGTTCTAAACAAAGTTTCTAGTTCATAAAAAGTGTAATTCGTGGAAAAAAAGAATATTTCATAGAAATTATTGGACCTACTTCTTATAAACAATTAGGATCAAACCCACTTGTTCAGTGGCTTTGTGTAAAATATATGGTTACCAAAAATGCATAGAGAGACACTCTGAAAAGGAAATGTATGTGAAGATTATTTGCTTTTTAGAGTATTATGGATTTTTGACCACAGTTGGATTAAATTCTTAACATTTATGAGTAGAAATTTCAAAAGTTTCTATGTAAGAAAATATTTCTTGAGAAATTATTAACTAGTGATCAAAATTCAGTGCAGATGACCCACCGCGAATTTTTCAATATTTAGAAAAGACAAAAATTATTAACTAGTGATCAAAATTCAGTGCAGATGACCCACCGCGAATTTTTCAATATTTAGAAAAGACAACATAAAATCAGATTTTCTTATGAATTTATTTGTCATATGAATTTTCACTAAATTCAAATAAATTCCAAACTATAAGATAGAAACTATTGAAGTTTCTTCTCATAGACATTAACGATCAAATTCACTTGTTCACTAATTTTCTGTAAAATACATGGTGTTAGCAAAAATATATGGACAGCCTTTGATAAACAAATGTATGTACAAAATATTTGAAGGTAACCAAGGATTTCAGAGGATATCTAAAGATTTTTGGTCACACAATTTATTATTGAGATGTTGCCATTATTGACATATATCGTTGTCAGGTTACTGGCGACACCGTGAGTAGATATGGAAAAATTAAATAATCTCTAATACAGTGGGCTACTTCTGTCATCAGAAATATAGTTACCGAATTCTTTGTGGCATATACTAGTAGCATAATTACACGTTTATTTACATGCACATTTAAACAATATAATTTTCTAAAATAAATTAAAATGTGGCGTATTATTTAATTTATTAAAACATCTGTACATAATTATTAAATTATGTCATTTTAGGGGGACTCTGGTGGCCCATTAGCTAAAGGAGATGGTGAATTGCTCATTGGAATTGTATCATTTGGAGCCAGATTTTGTGCAATTGGTATTCCAAATGTATATACACGTGTTTCTAGTTATTATAAATGGATTCAAGATAATTTAATATTACTTAAATTATTTTATTTCAAAGATTTTTTATTTAAACAAACTTTTTCATCCTCTTTCGAATGTAATTCATTCAGCTAATAGTTATTATCAAAATTAATAATATTAGCAAAAGTATTAAACCTCAAATTGATAAAATGGTTTAATTCAAATGAACAACACTGTGGGCAAATAATAGCCATATAATATCACGTCTAGACTCTGTTAATTATGCACGTAATATCACAAGTTATTACACTTAATTTAATATTTACCAACGGAAAAATGTAGAACAAATCATAATTATACAGTTACATATTTGAATATTTCAGTAGAGTGGTGCATAAGTTCCCAACTACCTAGTTTATCGTAAGAATGGTTTTTCAACCAGACAACATATCCGAAATTAACACCATATTTTAGTCACGATCACGTCGAGGTAAAGATGGGTTACGTAATCCAATGATAATCTGTCACTCCATTCATCACCATTTGAAGCATCATTGCATTCAACATTATTTGATATTTTTGCATTGTATTCAAATGCATTATAACGGAACGACAACAACAACACACACTAATCTATTAAATCAATAAAAATTATTGTTGATACACATCAACCAGGTGAGCATAATTGAGAACTCTATACCCAAACAATAATTTTCAGCGTACGAATACGTGTGTGTTAAAGAAAAATATATTGTGTCACTTTTTTGTTAGGTTCATAACCCATTAAATGTTTTTAAAATAACACATTTTCCTCAAAATCTTAGTCTCAATGTAGTCTATACAATTTTCCATGGAGAGAAAGTACCTGCCAGTCTTTAACTATTTATTGTTATATATCACCAACAACAAGTTATGCCTTTGTGGTACAATTGTTAAAAAATTATTACAATAATACTTATTTGCATAATTTTGAAGATCAGCAGTTTATTGTGTAGCCATAGTCTTATGATCAATTTAATTACAATTATTTATATATTATTGGAAATATTCTAATTAACACCGTATACTTCGACATTTTGGCCACATTTTATATAAAGTTCGAGATGAAATGACTGTGATGGACGACGAGTTCAATGTTGATCGACTTTAAATTGTCGATTGTTTGACAAAATTTGTATAAAGTTAACATTGTCATAATTAAAGGAGCATGTGACGTTTTTTATTGTTTTTTTTAAATTCGTTATGCTGTCCCGAGTAAGCAATTATTGTCAAGAACGAAATTATCTACATGTACAGCTACAAATAAAATGTATTCGTACAGCTAGTAGTTCTTCCTAACATGGAGTGAAGAAAATATGTTACTTTTAGAAAGATAGCAAATGATCGTACATATATAGATTTCAATTTATTAGGTAACATTCCTAAAATTACTTGTGTCATCATTAAAGGGTATGTTTTTTTTTCTTAAATAATGAGCTGATGTAATATGATATTTTTTTTTTTTTTTCAAAATAAATTCTTCTCATTACATAGTCGTACTACGATCAAGAATTAACATCATATTTTATCTAAACATTTAAAGCGTCTATTAGAATAACACGTGTTTCTTTAAAAACTATTTATACTTTCGTTTAATTGATTCAAATACATTTACTTTATTTCAAACCCTTATTAGAAAAAAATTAATAAATATTTTTTAATAAATTACAGCCAGTTACTCGTAATAGTGCAATCATTAATTTCTGATATTTAAATATAGATTATCGACAATACTAATATTTTCTAAATCAACCGATCGGTTACAGAAAAGAGAAGAATATAAAGGGCTTAACAATTTACTACTGAGTACTTTATAAAGTTATTACATGAAAATGATCACTCTAATAAAGTCACACTTCTATAACAATTTATTGTAGATCCATTGAACATTTACTAACGAAACGGATTTTTTGTGTAAACTACCCTATCGATCAATGTAGTCTATCGATCAAACTGTCCTTTAGTATATATTATCTAATGACTATATTTACAAGATATTATTAAATATTTTCTATATACGTAAATTTTGTTTTCCTATCAATAATCTTTTTATTTATGTAAATGTTTTTACTTTCATCATTAATTAAATGACTTATGGCTTATTTAAAATTAATCAGAATATTTCAAGAAAAAAAAAATTAGTAATTAAATATCGAAAAAATTATTGTATTGCCAATCCATTAGGAAACCACACATCAAAACACCTTTAGACAAATATAAAAGAGACCGCCATCCACCATACCATAATAAGAATAATAATTATAAATGTTTGATCGAACCAGTTCCATTAATATATATTTCTATATGTAGTATGTAAATATATTTGGATTTATATAATATAAAAGTCAAGTCCAATAATCAAATGGACATTTTTATTCCACAAAATGACAAATTTTTTTGAATAAACTTGTTAAAGAACCTCAAGAGACATAGAGTCACATTTTATTTTTCAATTATAAGAAGTTTTGCCGACGGATTGATATTCTTACAATATTTTTTTTTTTTTTTTATTTCTTTTGGAAAATTTATTGATTTGAGGTCTGTTAAATGGATTGTTACATCAAAAAGCGCTTCGATCTTTCCTTTTAACAAAATATCCGCCAAATACAACATTGGCAAGGTATTTTTTGCTCTTACAAAAAATTCTGGTGAGAAATCATTAAAATATTTATTTTACTTTATAATTTATTTATTTAAATCTCGGAAAAAGATAATTTTTTTACATAATTATTCATTTCATACATAACTTTACAATTATTATTGAACAATTAGATTATAATCACATCGTAATCATTAAAATTATCATCTTAATCTGTACACCGCATTGGTGTTATATGAAGGGACAACGGTTTGACGTTTTCTAATATTCACGTAAAATTAAATGTGACCTCAAATAACAATAATTACAAAATTATCATTTGGAAAATATAGGATCAATAATTATTATTATCCGGTTATGCATTTGAGTGGTGCATAAATCCCCAGCAATCTAATTTGTTGTTAAACTATTTTTTTATCCATTTAACAAATACGGCATTAACCCCATCACTTACATAATTTTGAATATTTCGAAAAATGTCGCACTTATTTTAATAATTTTAGTAAGTACAATCGGCCACAAAAACAAAATTTAGTTTACTCAAAAAATCGCATTTTCAATCATTGTGGACAAAAACTGTTCAGAAATCCAGAGAGAATAAAATATCCAATAGATCTTGGATATAATGAAATATTATCCAATAATAACGGAAAAACTTATTTTTTTATAACATCGAACAAAGTCATGAGTGCGCCTACGAATCTCTATTTATTATTTTTTCAAGTTATACGTAAAATATACGCAAGCACCACAATAATCGTAATAACTAAACCTCAGTCCACAGTGTAACTGTGGTGATCAATATCACTAATTCAAAAAATTCTTCTCACAATGATAATTGAAATTGTTATATTTGGTCAATTTTAATGTCAATTCTGATTTAGTATCGGTACTAATTATAAGCTTTGTTATGGCAGATAGTCCATTGGTAGTGCAGTATAATAATTCAGAAATATATATTTAAGACGTACCTAAGTCTGATATTATTTAATGACACTTAACATCTCTGTTGATGTCGAGTATTTTTTATTCATTTGTTTATTGTGAATTTTTTTATAACCTCATGCAAAATGGATTTAAAGTATTATTTGAACTACTGATTTTACAACCGAAATAATTTACACAAAGCAATTAATTTAAAAATATCAAAAATAAAAATAGTATCTGCGAATAAAAAATTAAGTATTTTTCATTCAGTCTATTAAAAGACACAGATCTGAGCTTCATACTTGTTGGAATTATGTAAAAGAAAAAATGCATAAATTTGAACAAAGTAATTTTTTAATTTTTCTCACTTAACTTTGCTGCCACTTTTAAATTTTTGTGAAATTTCTAATGCGGTTTCATTATGTGGAATCAGTGTGCGACCTCTGAATAAATTGAATAACAACGCCATCTCGTACTCCTGAAAACTATGGGAAATGTATTATCGAAGCAAGTAAATTTGAGAAAAATTCATCATTAATTTGAATAAATTCTATGATTTTCTCTTGTGTGATTCAATGTGTTTGAAATTCTGTTTGTGTTTTTGATAAATTGAATATGAAATGGTTTCTGCGGCGAATGAAATAAAGTATTATAGTTTATAAAATTTATCATAATTCGAACTATGAATAAAACTCAATAAAAATAAATTTGCGTAACGTCGAAAACATTCATTTAGATAATAGTTATAAATATTCCTTCTTTTCTTATTTAATGTACAATAATTATTCCCATGTTACGAATAAAATTTTAATCTTTTTTATTTTTTAAAAACCATACTAATTGAGTCCTGTGCTAGCATATTTTTCTTCTTCTTTAACTGTAGTATTTTATCGTAGCATCATTTTATAAAATAATAAATCACTAATACAGTCAGTCCATTGGGAATTATATATTTTATTACCATAATGTGTCTCCATTAAATGTAAACTCTTCTTGTATTATGAATATATACTACATAACAGCATAATAATGTGTTTGATTCGTTCTTAAAAGATCGCAGACTATCCAATAATAAATTTATATCAATTTATCCATTAAAGAAAAATGAAAATTTATTCAAATTTCCTATTAAATATAAATTTAGTAAAAATAAGCCTAATTTTCTAACACGACATTACAATTGTTTTATTAAGCTTTTAAGGGTTCAGAAAATTTTAAAACAAACATAATATACTCATTATGTACCAGAAGGACATGGAATATAAATAAATATAACAATTTTATATTAGAATTTTCAAATAACTAAAACGTTATCATCAAAGCCATTGGTTTAATTTAATATAATAATTTTACTTTGTCTTTAAAGTTAAAATCAGTTGGCGCCTTTAAGATAAAATTTTAATGGATAGAATCTGTTTTATTGAAAATTTACCGACATTATTAGACAATAAACATAAATAGGTTTACTATTTATTTATATACAAGTATATGCATTTTATTCATCCAATAATAATATACCAAGCAGGGAATAGAGGCATTCATTGTTTATATATAGCGAATTACCTTTACAAATGTATATTGAATAATTGAATAATAGGAAAATTTATTAATGATCCTATTGAGAAAGCATTCAAAATTATTGATTCATAAATATGTTTAGTATATATGAACTGTTTTCAATGGAATGTTAATGTCCAACTATACAATAAGTAATATATTAAAAGATATTTTGATAAAACCAACATAGAAAAAAATAATGGGCTGGCTGGGTTGCCTGCAAATAAATCACAATTAGCTGAAATTCAAATATATATAAAATGCTAATGACCTGTGAATTTGAATTTTATTCTGAAATAATCACTATATCAATAATATATTATTATCGATAAAGTAATATATAAGAAGAGATAACCAAAATATTTTGACATCGAGATGAACGCATAACCCTGCTCCTTTAATAATTTAAGGCATTAACATATACGATATATGTGAGTAACGGCAGGTGATCGAGGCTGAAAAGTTGCTTATACGTAATTTGAAGTAATTTTTTCGCTTATTCATCACTGTTGATGAAACACGGATACATCAATCTACACCAGAAACAACAGAACATCGACGCACTGGTGGAAGTGCACCAAAGATGGCAAAGATGATTCCATCGGTTGGAAAGCTTATGCCTTTTGTTTTTTGAGATGTACATAGTGAAATATTTACTACTACTATTTAGAAAAGGAGAAAATATTATAAATATTATTATTAAATTAGGAAAAAAAATTAACAATAGAAAAAACAAACTTTTTCATCAGGATAATTCAAACCAGCTAACGTGTCGGCAATTATTATGGCCAAAATAACTGGAAAACGATTTTGATCAAAGTACTTATCGAAAAAGACGCATGTTTTGCAACCCTAAACGAATACGATTATTATGTTCTAATAACAGGCACTATATTAACAACCAATAAGATATTTATTAAAACTTTAAATTATATTTATAATTATTATCAATTTAAATACGCTTAAAGAT
>JANSTX010022784.1:2410-15685 GCA_027564355.1 Penthetria funebris
TATATATATATACATATATATGGATATAAAATTTCAGTAGGTACTTGGAATATTATCTGCTTAACTGAACACAGTACTGAGCGAGCAGATGTGTTAATAAGAAATATTCAAGTAGCTTGTATACAGGAAACTAAGTGGAAGGCCAAATATATAGGTCATAGCTACAAACTTTATTATAACGGTGAAGGTCCTAAAAAATTGTTTTGTTGACAAAAAAAATGAACAAAGAATTGTGTACAAAGATTGAACTTTGGGAACGTCTACAATCGGTTTTACAGGCTCTACCATTAACTGAAACCAGATGGTTGATGTAAATGGACATGTTGGCAAGTCAAGTCTAAATTTTTATGTTTGTCATAGTGGCCATGGTGGCTATTGTTATGGCAATAGTAATTTGCAGTGTGATGATACTTTGCAATTGACAATGGCATATAATTTGGCCATAGTAAACACTTAGTTTGCAAAAAAAAAAAAGAGTAACCCAGCAAGATAGATTGCTTGTAGCGAAAATCGTAGTAAAACAAACAGCAAAACGAAATCGAAAGAAAAGAAAATGATTTAAGTTACATGTGGGAAATTATTATCTTATAATCGCGCTTTCTTCATACTATTATATATATAATATTGAAGATGACCGCAAGCCGGTGGTTATTTGGAACGCTTTAGAAATGTATAAAGTAGCAAAACGGAAAGCAAGAAGGACGATAGCAATTTCCAAATCTAGAGTCACAAATTTGCTATATGACCATCTTGAATCTGGCGATCAAAACGAGATATACAAAATTGCTACAAAAAGAAATGCTATAGGAAACGCATATACATGCAGTCAAATTCATAAAAGATAAGAGTGGAAATGTTTTAATTGCTAACAGAGAAGTAAATAATAGGTAATATAATACTTTAATCATCTTTCGAACGAAGAATACCATCATCAGCAGATTTCAAATCCTATTTTAGGGCCAGTCAATGCGGTTACTCCACTGGAAGTCGAAAATGCAGTGAACATGATAAAGTGAAACAATGCATTTGGTCCAGATGAACATCCCATCAGATCTTTGGAAATATCCAAGTGATTTTGGATATCAATGATTAGAGAATTTATTAACTAAGTTATTAAACTGAGGTGCAATGCCAAATTCATGGAAACGAAGCTATCTCTTTTATAAAAAAAGGTGGGTATACAGAATTACTATAATTACAGAGGAATCAAACTTATTTCACACATGTTAAAAATATGGGAAACAGTATTGGGTAAAAGACTCCATGATTTAATTAATATTTCAGAAAACCAGTTCGGGTTCGTGAATAGCAGATCAACAACTGACGCCTACACATCGTATAATTATTATAAAATACATAGATAATAAGAAAAACCACTCCATATACCATTCATAACATTGAGGCATAAAGATCTCAAACTATTCCTAAACTATATATCTCTACTAGCATTCGAACAAATTGTGGAACATTTAACTCATTCAATATAAACGTTTCTGAATTAAGTCCATTAATTTTTAAAACTATTATTCAGTATCTTTCTGGTATAATACAGGATCGTCTTTCATAAAAGTTGCACTCATCACCAATATAATCACTCAAAGTAGATTTATATTGTTTGGTAACGTTAATGTGTAGACCGGTAACTCGCCTCGAAGGTGCATAGGGCGGCATTACGGAGTTTGCCGTTTCAAAAATACATGTAGCATCAAATGTAAACTCAAATATCTAAAATTGAAATTTGCCAACTGGAAAATATAGGATCAATCATAATTATCCAGTTTACATTTGAATATTTCAATAAAGTGGTGCAAAAATCCCCAGCTACCTAGTTTGTTGTTGAGTTGCTTTTTTGTAATCAGTCGATAAGTACGACATTAACACTATATTTTTAGTCTCGATCACACGTCATTACTGATATATACCGAGTTACCAGTGACACGGCGTGAAGGTAAAGATTGGTTGAGTTACCTCGATGATAGTCGGTCACTCCATTTGCAAACCAAAGTAATGATACAGAAGACAGAAAGTTGAGAATAAATAGATTGAGAAGTAAGAGTACCGACCCTAAATAGAGAATAGGACAAGGCAGAAGAATAATGTATATAATGTTATCAAACGAGACTTGTTAAGATTGGCGAATCTGGAGACGATGTACTGGATTGTTAGCCAAATAAAGTGGAATTGGATCGGTCATACACTGAGGCGATCAGCTGTGATATTGCAAAATACGCACTTGGCAGGATAATAAAATAGCCGGTCGTCCAAGAACAATGTAGCAAATAAACGTCATTATTGGGGCTAGTTCCAGTGGGGGATGGAGCGAAGTGAAGGCACTGGCCAGAGAACGTGAACAATGCCAGTATATATATATATTAATATATATATATATATATATATATATTTGTAGAATTGTAAATTAGTATAATTTCTGTATAGAAATTAAACGAGATTTCAGACAATTCTACATTCGCCTTCAATTCTCCACGCGCTGTCTTCGGTAATTCGATTGCGATATAGGTATGTCAGTATTGACGTGTGATTGAGGATAAAAAGGCTGGGTTAATGTCGCATTTATCGACTGATTGAAAAACAGCATTTCACCCGAAGAAACTAGGTAGCTAAGGATTGATACACTACTCTACTGAAATATTCAAATGTATAATTTCATTATTATGATTGATCCTGTATTCTTCAGCTGGTACATTTCAATTACAGTTATTTAAGTTTACATTTGATACATATTAAAAACGGCAAAGTGACACATTAGTGTGTGCTGTCTATGCACCCAAGTTGTGTACAAACAACAAGTTAGGAAGATGATGAAAATGACAATATGCAATAATATTAACTAAAGTTACAATTTTTTATAATAATAAAGCAACAATTTTTTTTAATAGTCAAATAAATGAAAGATTTGTTATTAAATGATAACAGTAATGTTGTACCACAAACAAAATAATAAGGTAATGATGATGACTAATAAACAATAAATGCAACAAAAAAAATCTTCATGTACATGTTTTGTGTGGAGTACTTCTTTTTTCTAAATTCAATAAAAAACTAAATAATAATAAAAAATAAAAAATTACATCAACATAATCTTTTATTACAAACTTCTATTCATTTTAGATAATCGACTTATCTTTTTTCACAAAATAAATGGAGAAATCTACAAGTGAAAAAGAAATAAGAAAAAAAAATTAGCGGCAATAAGCAATGGCTGCTTTAATTTTCTTTTTTTTTATTGCAAATTTGCACCATAATGTAAAAAATAAGATGAAAAAAAAAATAATTAATAGAATAATAAATGATTCAATTCTTTACGCTCGGCATCGAACAAAAAAAAAAATTAATTTTTTCGTGTTGATGGAAATGAAAATGTTTCGGTATGTGTGTCCATGTTGCAACATATGCCGCCGTCAAACACACATACATATTTTCAATTTAGAATATCAACTATAAAATCTAAAAAAAAAAAACCAACCATAATTTTTATATACTTATAGATATTTACAGAAAAACATAAATTTTATAAATATAATGCTAAGAACAGTCTAGTAATCGAAAATAATGTGCATTTTATGGGAATTCATTTTCTAATATTGGTCATAGAAAATATTGTGAAGCACGTGTGCGTGTACCTGATTTAATTGTTCCTCAGCTTCACGGCGTTCATTTAATGTCGGACTTATTGTTGCCCTAAGCAGCTCAGTTAATTTTTTATCCATTTTTATTGTACACAACACTTTTTTTAATAACGTAAATCAACTAAAATTAATTCATTGAAAACAATACATATGAAATTAAAAAAAAAACTGAACCGGGAACAAAACTACACATGCAGGCAGCGACGACAGCGTTCGGTTTTTTTTTTTCTTTGGAAAATTTTGACAACACCAACACTGATTGGTATAAAGCCAGTTCATTATTAAATTAACTGAAAGAATGTAAACAATGATAGTACGTTCAATTTTTTTTTTATACGTAATAATATTGTTCGTTTTCATTGTGGATGATGATTGTGGAACATAATTATACGATTTATTATAACAGAAAAATTGAATTTTTTTTATGATCATGTTTATATTTTCTCAATATTTCTTGTCTAACAAAAATATCAATAGTTAAATTTAAATGTATTTTAAGTAAAAAAAAATATTACTGAAAAACAATAGTAAATGAAGCAAAAAAAAGTTTTTGTTTTTTATCTTTAATTTTAGAAAAAAAAAACAATGCAAATTATATTGAACTAATAATGAGTAATTATTTACGTTACATAAAACATTAAGCGAAATGAATGTTACAGGAAGCATATTATTGGAAAATCCTTCTTGCATAATAGAACAGGCACCTACACTCTACAGTGGAGTTTTTTATTTGTTTTAAATTATATGCTTGCGATTTTCAAACTATAAGATTTCATAATTTATGAAGCAGGACCATATTTTATAAAATTAAAGTATTAATATATTACCAAGAAAGTCTTAATATTTCATATATATAATATTGGTTTATTATGTTTTTATCCGTTTTTATCTTATTTAATTTGTTGTAGTATTTAGTAAATATCGCTTTTAATTCAATTACTAATAACATTTCTATTTGATTCGCAACGTCACGTTTTTTACTCAGTTTCTAAATATTTTTTTTACTTGATTATCGTTCCAGATAGTCTTATCATCTCAAGATTCGCTACGCCCTGGACCATAGAACTAAAAGTGTCTAGAGAGTTAGTTAAAATAATACAATTTGTATATTCTATTTCAGAATTTCATTTCATCTTAAATTATCACTGGCAAAGTCTTATTAGCATGTATTTTGTGATGGTGTGTATACATTTTTTTACGCTTTACATTTTGAATTTATGGCCCACCTAAAATTCTTGTATGTCCCATCAGTTTCTCGCTAAGTAACATGTTTTAATTAATGAGTAATATTTAATAATTTATTCACTTCATAATTATATCTAATTAAATAATTAAATAAACCACACGCATAAGTTGTAACATTTAATTAAATTTATAAATCGCAAATAATTTTTTGTTAAATTTTATTTTAGATCACAACATGACATCAAAATGTGATATGCATAGTTAAATTTGGTCATCATTAATTACAATTATATCAAAATTATATGTACAATTGAATTCATTAATATTCCACACGAATATAAAGTGTTGCATATAATTAATTTAGAAACTAGAAATTTTGGTAAGTTTTTAGTTGTTTTCTGTTTCTTCTATTGTTCCAAGTTAATGGACAAATTGGTCAATATATGTGTAGAGTTTGGAGGTTATACTGTACCCAATTATGTTCCACTTCATGCCATCTGACCCCATGTTATATTCTTTAATTAATCTCTTGTTTCACTATAATTTTTTTTTGTCAAACATTTTCAAGAAATAGTAGCCACACTGCCTATTCTGACTAATTTTTAATTGATATTTTCTACTAATGTAATGCTTAAATTAAAAGGCTGGCAATATATCAAATACAGTAAACCAAAAAGAATTAGGATATTGTATTTTCCTAAAGGTATAATCTTGAATTATTATCCTGGTTTTCAAAGATCTAATAATCAATTAAATTGTCTAGTTACACATTCACATCTAAATTTTACAATAATTTATTTGTTATTAATTATAGATTACGAATGATTTGTATTTTATACGTGCTCCTAATTATCAACAAAAAATCATTATAGTCTTTTAATATCTGCACAAGAATGCTTAGAATAATAAAAACAAATAATCTATATAATCGTATAGTCATGTTATATGTAACAAACAAATTTCGTTATAAAAATTTTATCAATTTAAACAAATAACAAAAACGTTCTATATAATAAGCCCCGTGTTAATTTATTGAATTTCATAAATGAACAATTAGAATTATTCTTGTATTAATTATAAAATATTTAGTATTTTTACTTTATTATTGTTAACGTTTTAGAAAGAAGATTTGATAAATTTTAAGTCTATGCCCACTGAATTATCTTATTTAAATATTAAACATTTTGTTGTGCTTACATTGGTCTATCATGTAATTCAGTTTAAAAGATCTCTCTCTTTTCGCCATTCCTTAAATGAAGTGTCCATATACATAAAATAAAATTAAATTACAACTAGCTAAAGATAAAGCTGATAATTTATATTCCTTTAAAACTAGAACTGTATTATTTTCTTACTTTAAATCCTTCTTTAATTTATTCTGAAATGGTGTACTTTTTATGGATATAATGGTATATATTCATACAGATCAACTATCTTGTTTATATGGTTTATATGGCTCTAGTGGGTTTGTGTTTTGAACATCTTCTCTATTTATTATCGTAAATTCTATATTATATGCAATTGCACAAAATTGCAAACAAGTCAAAATTAATAAGAAAATACACTTTTCAGATGAACTGAGTCTATTAACGAAATAACATTTAATAGTTCATTCTTATACATCGTTTTTTAAATACCTGTATTATAACCTGTATAATTAAAATTAATGCATTTATTTAATTGATTATTTGATTTTGTCAATAATTGCGGAAATTTTATTCTTTTCAACTACATTCTCAGCCTATCAATGGGGAACTGAGTTATTTAGTTGTAATAAATAACATGTCCTTCTTAACTTACTAGTTACTGTTGCTGCATACATCAACTTATAACGAAAAATCTGAGTCTAGACTAATCTAACAATTTTCATTTGTACATTACGTTGGGTTATGGGTATCTTTTAATTAAATATATTTAGAGGAAAGTCACGAAGATGCATTAGACAAGTGTGGTGTATTTAATGTACAAAAAAAAAAAAAAATTGTCAATCTACGTTCGGTAGCAGTATCAAATATATTACTGAGTATTTAAGGAACTGATTACCTGCCCCATTCATTTTAATTAATTTTAATGCAATACAAAAATTATATAACAAGACCTGACTTATTATTCCATAAAAATTAACAATACAATAAACTACATATAGAACCCCCACTAAGTTTTAGTATTAGGGAGATTAAAAAAAATGAATTTATTTTATTTACTTAATATAAAGTTTAAAAACAGTTACTAAATTATGTTCATTTATTTGTGAGTAGCTACTATAAGTATACTCAAGTGAACTACAATTTAATAATTGTTAATTTATATTTTGTAAAGAAACAACAAAACTGTATATTCTTTATTATTCAACCATGTTAACTCGAAATAATTTCATTAGTCTAATAATTAGTGTATTTCTTGTAAATTATATTTCTTTTAAATTTGTGAATAGCCTTGATCTTCAAAGTCGTTCTCAATATGATAGTAAGATATTATTTTCACATAATTAACATCCTATATTCGGAAGGTTTCAATTGTGGATATACCTTATAATCTCTGTATACAGTAATTCTACATAATAAATATTATTTGGATATTTCAAATACTAGTTCCAAATAAATTATACTCATACCACGTATTTGTAAAGATTTATGTAAAAAATATATTAATTTACTCTGCAATTCATAATTTATATTAGTTAACATTAAATTGCTGCTGTTAATATTTACGAGATTTTTTTTTTTTACTAAATATTGGTACAAACTAAATGTAAATATGTACCTTATATTTTTTTCTACTTTATTTAAATATATAGAACTTATGCATCCGCCAGCATCGATGGATACGGAATATTCAGTTAGGGCATCAACGGATTCGACAAATAATTTAGAAAATACTTCTCAATTTTGGGTTACTGCAGCCCAATTAATTGTACGTGAACAAGTGCAAAAGGAAAGAAATACAAATAAGGCTAAAAATGTAATATTTTTCCTTGGCGATGGTATGTCTATACCAAATCTTGCTGCGGCAAGAATGTATATGGGACAATTAAATGGTGAAAGAGGAGAAAACTCAAGATTATATTTTGAAAATTTTCCATATGTTGGATTATCTAAGGTAATTACAGTATATTTAGTAAACTTAGGGTGCTACATATAGCTCGCCAGTATAAAGAAAAATTTAATGGTGGCCAACCACTTAAAATCCTCTCCAGTAGTAATAATTTTAGTAAAAGGAAATGTAATATGAATGGCAATCTTGTTACCTTATGCTTTCTTATGAAATAAATTTGTTATTAAGTCAATTCAAATTATATTCATTTGGAAAATTACAACAAATTTAGTTATTAATTTACAATATTTTTTTTTCCCCCATAGTCTTATGCTATTATTTTTTTTAGACATATTGTGTTAATTCCCAAGTTGCCGATTCTGCATGTTCAGCTACGGCCTATTTAACTGGTATTAAAGCAAATTATCAAACAATTGGTGTCACTGGTAATGTTAATTATAATGATTGTGAAATGGGTAGTAAAAAATCAAATCATGTTAAATCAATTGTAAATTGGGCACAATCGGCAGGTAAAGGCACTGGCATTGTGACAACAACACGTGTTACACATGCCAGTCCAACTGGTACCTATGGTCACGTTGCAAATCGAGAATGGGAATGTGATGCCGATATTCTAAATTATAATGTGAATCCAGCTAATTGTCAAGATATTGCAAGTCAATTAATATTAAATGAACCGGGCAATAAATTAAAGGTAATATTAGGTGGTGGTCGACAAAAATTTCTACCAAATACAGTGAAAGATGAAGACGGTGAAATTGGTCAACGTTTAGATGGTAAAAATTTAATTGATTTTTGGCAAAAAGAGAAACGTTCACGTGGTCGTTACGTTTATGATGTCAACGAACTTGATAGTATAAACTATTCAAAAATTGATTATTTATTTGGTTTATTTAATTCAAGTCATCTAAGTTATAATTTAGATGCGGATCGTAATAAAGAACCAACATTGGCTAAGATGACGGAGTCGGCTATTAAAATGTTACAAAAAGAAAAATATGGATATTTTTTATTTGTTGAAGGTGGTCGAATTGATCATGGACATCACGAGACAAAAGCAAGAAAAGCTTTGGATGAAACGGTTCAATTTTCGGATGCAATAAAATTGGCAACAGAATTAACAAATTGTGAAGACACTTTAATTGTCGTTACATCAGATCATTCACATACTATGGCATTTTCAGGATATTCACCAAGAGGTACAGATGTATTGGGTTTGAATGGTGAAAAGAGTTATATTGGTAAATTATACATTTTTTAATTTTATTACATATTATAATTTTTGTATTATAAATCCATAGATAATTTACCATATACAACGTTATCTTATGCAAATGGTCCCGGATATAAAGCAAATCAAAAAAATGGTGTTAGACATGATCTATCGAATGATGATTTAAGTAAGTTATTATTTAAAAAATTATCAATAACTGTCATTTGTTATCAGATTATTTTGAAATAATTTTTTTCATTTTAGATAATAAAGACTATACGTATCCATCACTTGTCCCAAATATAGCCGAATCACATGGTGGCGATGACGTTGGTGTATTTGCTACAGGTTTTATTTAACATTTACCATAATAATTAAATACGATATTTATATATTATATTATCTACAGGTCCATGGTCACATTTGTTTAGTGGAGTTTATGAACAAAATGCTATTCCTCATTTAATTGCGTATGCAGCATGTATTGGCGATGGAAGAACTGCTTGCAATTATAAACATAAATAAATTAAATTTTTACATTTACCTATCTATATTTATAATTATTCATTTTAAAATAATAAATTAGTAATATGTTATCAAAGTAATATTTAATTTATATTTGTTATATTGTATTCTTATATTATATTGTTTTATATAATTGTATGTTACTAAATTGATTAACATATCTTTAATTACCGTGATTAGTTTATAAACATATGTAATTTATAGCATATTTGGAAACGAAATAAGACTAGAATATAAAAAAATAACCAATAATTTCGATTAATTTATCATATATTTCAAAATAATGGGTTATATGATTTAATATAGACAAATAAAATCTGATATAAATTTAAATTTAAACACATTACTGGTATAAAGACTGTTTAATTTTAATGATTCTTTAAAAAAATCATGCAATGCAAACGTCTTTTATTAATGATAACAACACGATTATGTATTTTGTTGTAAATATAAAAATGTTCATTAATGTTAATAATTATTTTCTTTATATTTTTAGTGTATTCAATTCTAGATTTGAATACGCTCAATTAGAAGATTTTAAATAAAATATTGATTAAAGTATTTAGAATTACAATCGATGGTGTAAGTCTATTTTATGATAATTCCAATCAATATGTTTATTCCAATCTATTGCTTGATACAATGATTTTAAAATAAAATTGATTTTAAATTAAAATTTCTTTTAGTGCTAATTGCTATTTTTATTTTTTTATTTATGTCAAAAAATATATACGGGGATGACCAATGTAATTATCATATATTAAAACAATAAATCAACATTATATTGATACGAAAACTTGATATTGAATTTCAAGTTTTTAATTTTAAATATCAAATATATTAACTTAGGCTGTGTATCAACTGGCTCAAAATTTTATTAAATTTTGACACTTCTGTGCTTTTTTAAACTTTGATCAAATATATATTAGATATAGCATGAGCAATTAATTTATACATTAGAAAATATGCAATTATGTTAAAAATTAATATGTTACTTTCACTATTCAAACTGTTAGCAGGTTAAACTTTTACATAAGGTTCAAAATCGGGTGCTTGCAACTAGTATAACCAATAATACATCTAATGTGAACAAAATTCGTTAAAAAAAACAAGGAACACCGATGTAAAAGAACACAGGTGTATGATTAAAAATCAAGTAAGCGATCGTCGATAAATTAACAACTTCATGCAATAAAGTGGAGGTGAGAGAATTGTGAGTATGCCTACCTACTAGATGGAAAGGTGATATAAAGAGACTGCGGTATGTACAAAGTAAGAAAAGACGAAATATCTGAGAGGTTGGCTAACGTTCTAACGACTTAAATGAAACTCTGATTCTATGGAATTTACGTCCACATCATCATTTCATCACTTTCAACACATTTGAGTTCACTAATGATCGTGGACATCCCTACACTATTTAAAATTAATTTAATGAATTTATAATAACACGGTAATATTTTGTATAACCAGGGCTTTCAAAAGTCTATTCAAATTAAATACCTGATTTGCTAGTTCTTCTTTAATAATTATAAAATAAGCTGATTTGTAAATTATATGATCAGTACTCGCGACTACTTTGTTTTATGCATAAATAATTTTGAAAAGGATTGTATCGTTTGCACAGTATTCGTGCAGTCCAATTCTTTTTGTGAATAATTAATTATGTATCAACTATTTAAAATACTAATAATATATTTAATTACTTTTCAATTAAATAATTGTTATGCCGAGTTATTGAATAATAATGATAATAATAATAATAATAATATTAATCGTAAGTGAATAATTTATTTTGTAATTGCCTTAATTATGTCGTCACGTTAACTTGTTTAAATGTGAAAACAAAGAATGAACCCTTTTTATGATTTATCATTGAATTTTGGACACACACGAATAATTTTAATACATTTATTATAATAAAATATACGCAATATAATGTAAATAACAATTAGCGATTTTATAAAGACAAATAACCTTCAACAAATTATTGTCGATAGATATTGATATTGTTTTATATAATAAAAATGTTGAAAAGTTAAATAAACTTTGCTGCGTTACTTGAAATTAAAACGTAGTATGTCAAGCAACCAAAATAATGTTTTCCACATTGCAATTTCATACCGTTAAACATAATGAGGAACACTTTTAAAATGTTTCTCTTCTAAAAAAGACATTGTTCTGATTCTTTCAGTTAGTCAGCATCCTATTGACAGACAGTTGAATCAAAATTTTTATTCCTAGCACTCGCCATACAAATGTTAAAAACATTGACAATATATTGATACACTGAGGTTAAAATATGATTCTGGCCTAAAATGAAATTCTTCCTAAATAATTCAAAATCAATGTATTTGATACATACACATTTTTTGAGCTAATATTAATCATAATTTAAAATATGTAACTTTTTTTTCTTTTACATTTTTTTAAGCTTATATATTAAAATATAGATTTTACATTTATAGATAAATATGAAGAAGGAACAGCTAAATACTGGATTGATATAGGACAATCAATTTTAAGAAAACATATACAGAATATCAAAATAAATACAAATATAGCGAAAAATGTAATTCTATTCTTAGGTGATGGTATGTCCATACCAACTATTGCAGCAGCACGAATATATAAAGGACAATTAAATGGTAGAAATGGTGAAGAAGAAACATTATCATTTGAAGAATTTCCATATGTTGGATTATCAAAAGTATGTATACAATTATATTAAATGTACAATAATTATCATAAATTAAGATTATTAATGTATATAATATTCACAATTTTATAGACATATTGTGTTAATAAACAAGTAGCCGATTCTGCATGTTCGGCAACGGCATATCTATCTGGTGTTAAGTCCGGTTATTTTACAATGGGCATAACTGGTAATGTAACACACAATAATTGTGATGAATCAAGTCGACCAGAAAATCGTATTAGTTCAATTGCAACATGGTTTCAAATGGCCAATAAAGGTACAGGTATTGTAACGACAACAAGTATATGTGATGCTAGTCCAGCTGCTGTTTATTCACATGTTGCCGAACGTGGTTGGGAATGTGATGCTGATGTTTTAAAATTCAATCAAAATCCATATAAATGTCAAGATATTGCAAGTCAATTGGTATACAATGAACCGGGTAAAAATTTAAAAGTTATATTAGGTGGTGGACGACAAAAATTTTTACCAAAAGAAATTAAAGATGAAAATGGTAAATTTGGGCATAGATCAGATAAAAAGGATTTAATAAAGAAATGGTTAAAACAGAAAAATGGTGCTGGCAAATATGTTTATGATAGAAAAAGTTTAAAAGATTTAAATTTAAACGAAACGGATTTTATATTGGGTTTATTTAATTCAAATCATATGGATTATCATTTGGATGCTGATGAAAATCAACCGACATTATCAGAAATGACTGAAATAGCGATAAATATGTTAAGAAAAGAAAAAAATGGTTATTTTCTATTTGTTGAAGGTGGCAGAATTGATCATGCACATCATGATTTATATGCTAGAAAAGCATTAGATGAAACTGTACAGGTAGAAAGTTTTTTTTTTTTTTTTTTAATTTTTTGTTGTGTTCATTAATTCTGTTATTATTTTGCCCAATATATTAATATATATATATATATATATATATATAT
>JANSTX010022795.1:0-15685 GCA_027564355.1 Penthetria funebris
TATAATAATACGAATAAAATAAATCAACTTACCAAAAAAATAAATTGATCATATTTTCCTTTGTCACTTTATTCACTTCACAAAACACTAATATTAATATTAACAAAAACTTATCAAATTTTATGAGTATGTAAAAAAATAAACACTAAAATAAAGTTTTTCTATTCAATTCAGTGAAATTTAAAACACCTTACACAAAACACATTCGTGCCACTTCATTTAGCAAGAAAAATTGGAAAAAAATACTGAAAATAGAGGGAATCAATCTGATTGGTTTAAATTTAGTGTTGCCATTGTCAATTAATGCTAGTGACACCTATATATCAATAGATCAATTAGATTAAAATCATCGAAAATTGTGGAATCTAATAAATTTAAATATTTGTTATGTACTTGCATTAATAACTAATAAAAAATCTTTATATTGGCAAAACAATTTCTTGAAATTTCACTATTTTTATTACATAAATGAATGTATAAAATATTATTTTTAATTAAAATGAAACAAAATAAAACTTCATATCTTAGCTTGTAATGATTTAATAATATTTTTCATGTCTTCAGATATACCCTTACGTCTCAACAATAATGTTGATGCTAATTCATACTTTTTCACAAATGTAGCTCTAAAAAATTATATAAAAAAAGTTAGTATTTAAATTATATAGTGGGAAAGTGATTTAGACTACACATATATAGAATTTAATTTTCAAATCAACATACAGCAGCAATCTCGTCGAAATACACAAAAACTTTCACCGCAAAATATATGTTAAAAAATGTATCTATAAAGCTGAAAAATGCATGATTTCGGATCTATTTATTAATCGAAACATTATCTTATCTTTTATGAGTCAAGAAGGAGGATATACGGCGGCACTACACGATGTTACTTTGCCATTTCTAATATGTATGTGACATTCAATCTAAACTCAAATAAATATAATTGAAATTTGCAATTGAAAAATATAGGATATCCGGTTATGATGATTTGAGTTACACTGGTGACACAGCGTGGATGTAAAGATGGGTTGAGTAACGTTGATGATAGCAAACCATCCCATTCGTCGCCCACAATTGAGTGATGTAAATTAATAAATATATTAGCACTTACACTAAAGCAGCTTCTTCCAAATTTCCATTATTATCTAAATAATTGATCCATTTTGTGGAAATAATTTCAAATATATTTTCATCAAATTCTTTGTGTATTTTAGCAATAACCCAAGCTTCTCTATAATTATTTGTTTTACATAGAAAATCAATTGCATCATTGACACTATGACAAGCCAATAAATATGGAATTGCACATAATGTCCATCCTTTATCAATAAATTGTAATGCAAATGCATTGCAGCAATTTTTCCAAAAGCTAAAATAAAGTAATAAAAAATAATTATCAAATTGTTTTATATATTCTTGTTTTTAATAAAATTTTAAATTACTCATATGAAATCATTGGTGCTAATGCAACATATTGTTCTGTAAGCTTTCGGTTCTTAATCTTTTCCAATATTTCTTCTTTTAAAGTAAAAGTTAATTGTGGTATTATAAAATGGCCAACAGAATCAGTATTTGATAGTTTGTGATTGATTACTAGAATGTTAGACATATATATATAATAAGTGTATAAAATATTTCAATAAAATAAACGTACATTCAATATTTAGAAGTTCAATTATATCTTCTTTTTTAGCAGAAAATAATTTCGAATTAATATATTCATCATAATTTTTATCCATACTATTACTTTGGATGTTTAAAATTGATGACAAACATTTAAGATGCGACTTATTAAATTCTTTATTTGTTAAATAAAAAATTGTCGTATAATTTAACTGAAAATAATTTTTATGTTTATAATTAAATTAATTTGTAAAAATTACTCATACTTTTAACAAAGGTTTAATTAATTTTACAGCTTGTTGACCATTATTGTTACTACCAGTGTCCGTATCACACAATGATACAACTTTTATTGTATCAACAATATTATCAATATCAATTGTCGATATTTCTTTTTGTTTTCGTGCTCTACGTCTGAAATTTATAGTTCTTTCTTCTGCTATTAAATTCTGTATACTATCTATTTGTTTTGCATCTTCAATTTTACAACCATAATTTGGTTTCAATTTAGCTTGAAAAAAAAATGAAAAAATATGTGTAATTATTAATATTTAGGAAAAAAAAATTATGCTGAAATTAATTAATAATTTAAATTAAAATAATATTATATTTACATGATTTAAGTATTTTTGGTGGCTCGTGAAAATGAATACGTGAATCAAAAATATGAAGCGTTTCATTTCCTCCACCACACATTATAAAATTATCATCAAGTGGATAAAATGTGGCAGAAATCATTATATTATTATATGAATAAATTGAAATGCATTCCAATTTATGTGCATCCCATACACGAACTGTATAATCATAACTTGTTGATACCAATTTCTCTTCAGATTGATTACTCCATTTAACTAATGTTACACCACCTAAATGGCCCGATAATAATGAAAGTGTTGCAACATCTATACAAAAATAAAAATAAATATACCAATAAATTCTTATAATATAAGAAAATTATAAATAATTTATTGCACTTACTATCTTCATAGTTTATTATTACTATATTCCAATCCATACTTGCGACTGCTAATAAATTTGTATTTATTAGACTCCAAGAAAATTCAGTTATATATTTTTTTGGTGATATTTCTTGTGACCAAAGTTTCTATAAAATTCATGAAACTCATTAATCGGTGTATCGATTTCATTAAATTAAAAAAACACAAAGTAATACCGTAAAATTATTTGAATATAATGATACACAACCATTATTTGACGCAATTGCCAAAATTTTGTCACTGCCAGTAGCACAGGTTATTTGTTGTAATGTTACATCAGGAAATTCAATTGGACCTATTACAAATAAAACATTAATTTTATTTTCAACATTTTCATCATTTGATTATATTTATAAAACTTACAATGACAATTTTTTCCATTTTCTTTAAAATATACCAACTTTTCTCCATCACAAGCAAATAGAACATAATTTCCTTCCGTATTTTTATTTTCATTAATAAACATCCATGAAATTCGATAAACACTCTTTCCAGTAAATGGTTTCATAATAGATGGACTATTTGTTAATTTACTTGTATCGTAAATGCCAACCTTTTTTATTATCCGGTAATAAAATTATGAATAAATTAATAAAATGCGAATTTTTAAATATTAAATTTAAATAAAAAATTAACATAATGCATTATTGTTATCTATACAAACTTTTCAACTATGTTTATTACATTCATCTGAACCTTTACGCCTCAAGGGCGCATAGAGCGGCATTACGTTGTTAATTTGCGATATGTATGTAACAACAAATGTAAAATCAAATAACTATAATTGAAATTTGCCAACTGGAAAATATAAGAGCAATCATAATTAACCAATTATAGATTTAAATATTTCAATAGACTGGTGCATAAATCCTAAGCTAACTAGTTTGCTGTTTGAGTTGTTTTTGTAATCAGTCGACAAACACGACATTAAAACCATTCTTTTAGCCTCGATCGCACGCCATTACTGACATATACCGTGATCGAGTTACCGGTGACACCGCGTGGAGGTAAATATTGGTTGAGTAACCTCGATGATAGTCGACCACTCCATTCGTCACCCCATTACTATTACAAATTAGGTAGATTTTCCAGTACGGATTTTATATACGGTTAGTTATTTGCAAAAAAAAAAAATAAATCACGATACAGTAGTAAATTATAACTAACAATAAATACAATACAATAACTTACCCGTCCCTCATCAGTACTAAATGCAATTATATTTTCATTTAACGGATGCCATGTTAAATATAAAATTTTGCTTTTAATTTTCTGATCATAACGTATAAATTGAACATTATTAGGTTTAAAATTTGATACATTCATAATTTCAATTTGTTTATTTTTGCCAGCAATTGCAATTCTATTGTAAAAGTAAATATAAATTAATATTTTAATTTTTATTACATAAAAAATTAGATGAGTTATCATATACTTATTAAAATCATGTGGACATTCTATAATTGAATACATTCTCAATGGTAGTGTTGAGAAATTGCCCAATATTTCAATATTATTTGTACTTAATTTGACACAAGTTACATTTCTTATTGATACGGTCCAAAAAATTCGTTCATCAATATTAATATTAAAATGATTTTTACATAATAATACAGACGTATTAAAAATATCTTGCTTAATTAATTCAGATGTTATTCTATGGATGAAAATTAAATAATAATATATGTATATATATAATATCAATATTATATTATATATACAATGGTAATTGGAAAAATATGGATAGTCTACAGACAATTCAGTTTACTTACGTTCCATTATCACTAAAATTAACTTTGTAACTTATTGCATAACCATTTAAATCAGTTGTAATAATAGTATTTTGATCAACCCAGCAAACTATCGTAAAAGGAACTACAAAAATCAAATAAATTAACTGCTTTATTTTTACCATAAAAAAAACATACCATTAAATACTTTTCGGGACACATGTTTTACATTAATTTTGTGTAATCCAGCACCAGTTTCCATATCCCATATCCATATTAATGCTTCCTTGGAACTTGAGGCTAAATAAATGTGTTTATTAACCTCATCTTTATTATTATCATCATCTTCATTATTATCATCATCCTCATCATTACAATCTATTTTATCAGTATCATCTTCTGTTTCATGCTCATTTTCAGATTCAGTTGTTGAAAATTCTTGATTAATCTCCTCAAAATCATCAGATGATTCATCTAACTGTTTATCACCTTGTTGTTGTATTTTAGCTAAATTAAAATGCTTCTCAATATCCTCATCACTTTTATTATTTTTATCATTATTAATAGTAGTAACAGTTGTTGCTGTTGTTGTTGTTGGTTGATTGATTTGTAATATATCATTTTCTAAATGTTTACAAGCTTCGTCAAAATTGAAAATCTTATCATCAATCGATTTCTTATTACCACCAGTCGTTTCTTTTGCATAATTATTGATATGTTCTTTATTTTCCTTTTTATTAGTATCTAATATAGCATCAGTTACTGTACCAAATTCATATTCTAAGTGCTCAAATGAATAAATATCAAAACAATCACTATTATCAAGTAGTTGTTTATTCTTATCGCCTTTATTATTTTTCTTTTTTTTAGTTGTATTATTAGCATTATTATGCTCATTTATAACGTTTTTAACAATATTTGATTTATATTGTATCCAATCAATGGATGTTATTTCAGAATCATGAGCACGTAATTTATAAAGTAGTTTAGAAACTAAATATATATAACAATTTAATATTAAAAAAAATAAACATTTAAAATACATAATGTAAATAGTGAGCAATATTACTTGATAATTGATAAATTAAAATTAATCCATTTCTTGTACCAGCTGCAATTATGTCTGCATCATAAGGTGATGCACACAATATATTCACATTTTGTATTATTCTTTTTAAATTAATTGAGTTATCTATAATGTACGTATTTGTGACAATGCAATATTTTACAAAATATCGGTCACATATTGATATTAAAATGCGATCTTTTGTAAAACATATCGGAAGTTGTTTTAATAATCCAGAATTTCCAATATGTTGTTTATGTCCCATAACAATTACTTGTTTGTCAAGATCCCAAATATTAATTGCAAAATTATCTTCAACAGTTGCAAAATATTTTGTACTTGTCCAATCAGGATCACATACTAAATTAACAATTGGTCTATATGATTGAATAGAGTTAAAAAAACGAAAATACTTATAAAATCGAAATTTATTTACTTCTAATGAATTTTACATTAAGACTTACTTATTTTGAGTTGCAAATGATTTTACAATTGGAAAAGAATCTTTTTTCACTTCGCTTATATAACCTAATCCATTATTTCCAGTAACATAAAGTAATCCATTATCTGGTGTACATTGTACTAACGATTGTGAATATTTATAAATATTAGATCTCACCGGTACTCTCCAATTATCCATAGTAGTCTTTATATTAAAAAATGTAGATACAATAATAGCTTGAATAAGTAAAAAAATTAAAGTGAATTGTTTATACAATGTACGATTTTACAAAAGTTATGCAATTGAATAAAGCCTTTACGGAGTAATAAAGAACCAAATTCATCCAAAAATATGTATTATCTATCAAATATCTATCAATATCATCAAATATTGCGTTCTGAGATGTTTATAGTATTCATGTTAAATTAAAGAAGTAAATTTTGACAATAGTTGTAAACTGAGGGTTGGCATACGATTAGTGTGGGAACTGAGCTGGAAAATAGGATTGTAAAAACCCGAATAATATGAGAGTAGAAGTGTATAATGGAGCGTGTGACTTCGGCTACTTCGAAGTGGTTTTAATATGAGTGCTATAGCTAGAATTGACCAATATTTTGGGTGAGGGAATATACTTTATGTGAAGGGAATGGATAAGTAATGAAAGGGTACAAGTGTGTGAGTATAGTTCTTCATATTTACATTAGTGATTTTGTTGTAATAGAAGATGGGTAAGTAGTTATATAAACGATTTTACGGCCAGGTGGTACATATTCATTAGGTGTTTAAATCTGTGATTGAACTATATTCGAGGCAATTTAAAAGTTACAACCATCACTAATATGATCACTCAACGTAGATTAAGATGGTTCTAAACCCTCAAAAATGGTTCGGTCACGTAATGCGTATACCGGAAACTTATTGCGTAAAATTTGCTTTGAATATTGGAAATAATGGAAGAAAAAACGCGGTCGCACGCAATCAACTTGATTATCGGTTGTTCAAAGTGACATATTAAATGCAGAAAGTGGCGATACACAAGACAAACAATTGTGGAGAAATGGATTGAGAAGCTGGAGGGTCGACCCTAAATAAGGAATAGGGCAACCAAGAAGAAGAATAAAATACAGTATCTGTATCTGTATCTAGATGCATAAAAAAATATATTTCCCAACACTCACTGTACAATATTAACGTCTGGCATCATAGATCATATATCGTAATAATATCGAAAACACCAACGATTGCTTATTGCGACCATTAATGGTGAGTTTGTGCCTTGCCGCAACGTGAATAATATTATTTAATTAATACCGCACAAAACTTCACTACCCACTACCATTGGCATACCATATTACCATACTTGAAGGTAAATGCAAACAAATATAAGAATAACTTAAGACTTTAAAGATAATTACGGCAACATGAAAAAGGAAAATGAAGGGCATCTTTGTTTGGTAGATGCAAATTTTTTGTTGAAGTTTTAGCAGAAACAAAAAGCCGTAAATACAATTTTTTTGTTATATATGAATAAATTTCCCTAGTGAATATATTACATAGAATATAATTGTTATATATTTATTTATATTGTTATTTATACTTACTATGATTTTTATACTTTTTATTGATCTTGCTTAATACACAATAATATAGCAGCAGCTAGCTATCCTATATTTTATAAAACAAAAGTACTAATAAAATATGCGCTATGTTCTTAGGACAGGATAATGCACAAAGATTTTGTCAAGGCGAACTATCGTCCTAAAGTCGATAATATAGATTGTGCGAAATTGACATTTACATATTAATTTACAGAAAAAAAAATATGGCTGCATATTTACTTGTTTTTAATAAAATTTATTTTAATTCATATTTTACTCAACGAATTAATAGGAATTTTCATTTATATTGTAAACAACATAAATTGAAAACAAATGAATTCAATAGAAAATATATAAATTGTAGGGTAAGTGAAAAATTTAATAAATTGTATATTGTATACACTCATCATAACCTAAAAGATAATTTTTTTTTTTTTGGTTTTCTTTAAAAATCAATGTTATTTATTTGGAAATAATATGAAAAAATTAATAAAATTTCTTTTAATTACAGAATTAATTGTTCGTTCATAATTTAGAGGAAACCAAAAAAAAAAAAACAGATAATCAAATATACATATTATATAATTTAAATGATATAATTTTGTACTCGTTTGAAAATACAAACACAAATTGTACTTTATTTTTGTCATAACCTTGTCCTTGATTTATCAACAACTACATCAAAAATAATCAAATACATATAATAATAAATATTTTATATAATTAATGATACATTATCAATATTCAATTGATGTAAACATAACTGATAAATTAATTGATAATTTTTGTATATAATATGGGTCGTACATATCGATCACGTCGCTGTCGTTCTGGGGCTGCTGCTAAGCAAAAAAATGATTTATCAACATCTATTTTAACTTTGCAACAACAACAACAACAACAACCAGAAAAACTAGAATATAACAGAAATGATAATGTAAAAAATATAAATTTCCAATCAAATCACATTGAATTAATGAAATGTTTAAAATCAAATGGATGGATAAATGAAAAACAACTTAATATTGGATTATTTAATAATAACGATAAACAATTAATAAGAGGAATATATTCAAAGAAGAATATTAAAAAAAATGAATTAATTTTAGAAATTCCATTTAATTTATTAATAACATTTGTTACAATTGAAAATGATTTAAAATTCAAATCTATATTCATAAATGCAAAATTAGATCCAAGATCAATTTCAACACAATCATTATTTGCATTATATTTATTATATTTAAAACATTATAAATATTTATTGCCATATATTCGTACATTACCAATTGCATTTACAAATCCATATTTTTGTACACAAAATGAATTGAATTGTTTACCAGAAAATCTGCTTAAACAATTGGTTAAACAAAATCAAGCAATTAAATTAAATTATGATAATTTTAGAAAATATTTAAGTGAAGAAATTTGTGCTTGTTGTAATGAAAAATATTTTTCAAAAATATTTACTTTAACTGATTTTAAATGGGCCTATTTTACGGTAAATTCTCGTTCAATTTTTGTCAACCCAAATTTAATAAATTCCATTTGTAATTATTTGAATAAAGAATCGATATTTTTTCAATGTCTTTTAAATGATGAACCAAATATTGCAATGGCACCATTTTTAGATTTAATAAATCATAGTGATGATTGCGAAACATTGGCAACATTGTCCTTGACAACAACTGAGGATATTCAAAAATATGGTATTTCAAAATTAACATATCAATTATTCTCAAAAAATACCGCATTTTTAAAATATAATGAAATTTTTATAAATTATGGTTTATTAGATAATTTTAAATTATTCATTGATTATGGTTTTATAATTAGAAATAATAAAAATGATCGCATCTATTTTAATTTATCAGATATTATTGAATTTATTGAATTTAAAAATGTTAAAAATAATATCAATCGAAATAAATTGAAATATATTAAAGAAAAATCTTTAGATAATGAAATGTTTATTTGTCGTTCGACTGCAATCGATGAAACAATTAATAATAATATCACCCAAATTGATGATAAATTAATTCAAAATAATGGTGAAGATTCATTTAGTTATAATTTTTTAATTGTTTTTACAATATTATTCATTGAACAATCACAATTCAATAATGTTCTTAATCAAATTGCATTTTCTGATTTACCAGAATTTAATAGAATTAAAAATTATTTAAATGATTTTTTGACTATTAAACAAAATAACTATTTTACTATTTTAAAGAATTTAAAAAATATTAATAATTTATCTAATAGTGGCGTAATTGTTTTAGATTATTATACAGAATGTTTATCATTATTAAATGAAATTATTAGTTATAAATGTTTTCAGTGATAAATATTACATTGACAGAGGGACCACCAATGTTCACTTATGACTACAAATAAATAACAAATTATTTAAAACGTAAAAAAATTGTATTTATTATTTATAAATTCGAGGTCTTATTTTTTTTATTTATTTATGCAATAAATAACGTTGATTTACTTAAATAGTCTTAATTGTTAATTTAGTCCGAATCAAATTCTTCAATAATCAAATCGTAATTTCTTTGCCGACTAAACCATTATTTTGGAATAGATTTCACTAATTCTATATTAACGTTAATATATGACAAATTATATTGATAGGTGATCTATAGAAATTAATTTTTAATACAATCATCCAACATTTAATAATCTTTATTATTAAAAATGTATGTAAATTCAATAAATGTCTTCCTCTTTTCTTCAGATATTTTCATCAAAATCCGATGGATTGATAGATGACCAACAATATGGAAAACGTAAACAAAAAACACCACTTGGTGCAAATATGTTATCAAATGTATTCACAAGTAAAAAACAATCTAAAGGTAATTTTTATTTTTTTGATATAAAATTTTGTTTTAATAATGTTTTTTAGGTAATATGAAAATTTACAACATTTAGTTGTTATTAATTTTATTTAATGCTAAATAATATTAGATTATTTTGTTACAAATATTCATCACGAATATATACAAAAAAAAAATATGAATTTTGATATTTAATAGTAGCTAAAAGAATTAAAATAATTTGAAATGAAACAAATTTTTTTGAATAAGGTATAAAATATGTTTACTGGAAGGCGATATATCATACATACATATTTTGTTAAACAAACATTCTTGTATCACTCTACACATTAACTTGTCTTGAGAATTCGTGATCACCTTATCAATAAAAGCTGTACAATGTAAGACCCCTTCCATTGACAACAAAGATTTCAATATTTACTTCTATGTAATGCTCAGTTATTTATGCAAATATTAATATGTTTCATTGTGAAATATAATAAAAATATATATCTGGTAATGTAAATGTAAAATATTACGATCATTTAATTTTTTTTACATTAAATCATCAATATTTTTTTGTCTGTATTTTAAAGGATGTAGAACGAATATTGTTGCCAAGCTAAATTGTATTAACAATTTCAGCAGGCAGGGCATTATTTTACCGATATACTACATTATTGCAATCTATAGTAGTTTACAGTATATTGAAATGGTAACAACATTCGTTCATCATTTTGTATGAGTTAAATAAATTATTAACAATAAATATTCTTCGAATTCATCGGTTTTTCTTTTTTTTTTTTGCACTTTATTTTAAATAACAAAGTTTTTTGTTTTAGTTTTGGTTTAATTTGTTGCTTGACATTGACCCTTGGTTATTACTTTCATTAGTAATTCCTTAGGTCAAGGACAACAAATACGCTTATGTTTTCATCATTCAGGATTTTCAGCAAATAATAGTGGTGAATTCATTGGTAATATTGATGGACCGGAAATTACATCGAAAGAAATGCTTAAAGCAATGTCATCATATATTTGGCCAAAAGATGATTTAATGATTAGAAAAAGAGTTGTATTATCACTGGGTTTATTAGTTGGTGCTAAAACATTAAATGTATGTGTTCCATTTTTATTTAAAGCAGCTGTTGATGGTTTAGCAGTATTAAATGTAAATTCAGCACCTGAAACAGCATTAGCATTAACAACGTCATTATTGATTGGATGTAATATGATTGTTATACATTATTTTTCTATTTTTTTATGATTTTAATAAATATTTTTATAATTTATTAATGTTTTTTGAAAAAAAAAATATTATTAGATGGTATTGCACGTGCCGGTAGTGCTGCATTTAATGAATTAAGAAATGCCGTTTTCGCAAAGGTTGCACAACATTCAATTCGAAAAATTGCAACAAATCTTTTTACGCATTTACATAATTTAGATTTAACATTTCATTTAAGTAAACAAACTGGTGCTTTATCCAAAGTATATTTTTTAAATTTTAATTATATAATTAAAGTATGTACATTTTTATTTTTTATATTTATTTATAGACTATTGATCGTGGATCAAGAGGAATAAATTTTGTTTTAACGGCTATGGTCTTTAATGTTGTACCAACAGTATTTGAATTAGCATTAGTTTCAAGTATATTAGGAATTAAGGTTATTTTTATACATAATATAGTAATTAAAAATGTAATTAGATTTTTCTTTTTATATGCATATATAAATTTAGTGCGGTTTTGCATTTGCTAGTATATCATTTGGTTGTGTCGCAATTTATGCCATTTATACTTTAGCTGTAACACAATGGCGAACAAAATTTCGTGTATACATGAATAAAGCGGAAAATGAAGCCGGTAATAAAGCTGTTGATTCATTAATAAATTATGAAACTGTAAAATATTTTAATAATGAAAAATATGAAGCAAAAAATTATGATGATGTATTAAAAAAATATGAAATTGCAAGCTTGAAGACATCATCAAGTTTGGCAACGTTAAATTTTGGTCAAAATGCAATATTTAGTGTTGCATTAAGTGCTATTATGGTATTGGCTGCCCAAGAAATTGTAAAAGGAAATATGACTGTCGGTGATTTAGTTATGGTAAATGGATTACTATTTCAATTGTCGATACCACTAGGTTTTTTGGGTAGTGTTTATCGTGAAGTGCGTCAAGCGCTATTAGATATGCGTACGATGTTTATGTTAATGAATGTTGAATCAAAAATAGAAAATAAATTATCGGCACCACATTTAGCAATTGATCGTCAAAATGCAAATATTGAATTTAGAAATGTTAATTTTCTGTATGAACAGGGTAAACCAATTTTTCAGGATTTAAATTTTATAATCCCGGCTGGTAAGAAAATTGCTTTTGTTGGTGGCTCTGGATCTGGGTAATATATAAATTTTCTATTATTAATTAATTAAGTATTTTTTTTACTGTTTTTTTTCCGCTAGAAAAACTTCAATGGTACGATTATTATTTAGATTCTTTGAACCAAATTCAGGTGATATATATATTGGTGGACAAAATATAAAAGATGTTGATATTGATAGTTTAAGAAAGGCAATAGCAATTGTACCACAGGTAATATATATTTAATAAAAAAAAAATTATATCAATTATTTTAGTAACTTGTTAAAATGAATTACACAAATGTATATTTGTCATCATTTTATTATTTATTACTAAATTTTAAGTCACATAATTCATCCAAATCTATAATTCTAGAATTATTGTATTAATTTAAATTCTCAATGTTTATGCTAAAATTATCTATTTTTAAGGATTGTGTATTATTTCATAATACAATAAAATATAATATAAATTATGGAAATCTATTAAAAAATCAAATACAAGTTGAAGATGCCGCAAAAATGGCTGATTTACATGATTCAATTTTACGATGGCCTAAACGTTACGATACGCCAGTAAATTCATACAATTTTTAATATATAAAATTAAATTAAATTAACATAAAACTTATAATATATAATATAGGTTGGGGAAAGAGGTCTAAAACTTTCTGGTGGTGAAAAACAACGTGTTGCAATAGCACGTGCTATTTTAAAAAATGCACCAATACTTGTATTTGATGAAGCAACCAGTAGTTTAGATTCAATAACTGAATATGTAAACTAAACAATTTTAAATTTAATAAAATGTTAATATCATAATTTTTTTTGTAATATTTCAGAATATTTTACAAGCATTGAATCGTGCCACAGATGGTCGTACAAGTATATGTATTGCACATCGTTTATCAACTATTATGGATGCTGATGAAATATTAGTTTTGGAAAATGGTACAATTGTTGAAAAGGGTAATCATTCTGAATTGATACAAAAAAGTGGTCTTTATAGACGATTATGGCAAACACAAAATAAGTCATAATATTTTTTTTTTTAAACATTTCGAATATACGAATATTAAAAAATATTTAAAAATTAATTTTAAAACAAAAAACAAAACGTGTATGTATTTTTATGAAACATTTATATTTTCTACTCCATAACTATAGTAAGCAAATGAATATAATATATTTTTGAATTACATTGATGTTAATTAAATAAATAGTAATTTAATTAGTTTGTAAGAAATGTGTATATTAAATAAAAGTTAAAAAACATTGACCATACGATTTTCTTAATTATATTATTAAAATATTGGTTTTAAAAATATGTTGCATAAAATATGTAAATTAAAATAGAACAAATATTTTGTTATTCATAAAGATGTTAAAATCGAATTACTGCAGATTATTTGTGTGAATTATAAAAGTATCAAAATCATAGTTTTACAAAGAAAGAAAAAATCATTTTTACAGAATCATAATTAAATAAAGTGAATATTATGGATTTTTGTATATCACATATTCATATATCTCGTTGATAATTAAATAATTAAAAAAAACATAAGCTTTAACTGATAGTTGTTTATAATAGTAAATTTTTTTTTGTATTTCTTAATAAAATAGCAAGTATAATGTGTGAATCAATCAATTATATTTATATGATTTAAGAATGTTGTTCAGTAGGTTCTTTAATATCTTGTAACAGTTATATTCTGTAAATAAAATATGTGTATTTGTTTCTTTTCAATTTGTAATGAAATAATCGCAAAATATTCTTGAATATTAATCTTTTTCCAATATCTTAATACAGAAAGTATATTCATTAAATATTATTTTATGTGTACATAACATTTTTATTAAAATACAATTATTTTAATTCAAAATACATTTTTTTTTTGCATTTATTTGTAATTTCTAACATCAATTACAATTACCCAGTCGTGTGAAATACATGGTTCTTCTACACGTTAAAATTCAAGATCAACATTCTAATGTATTTGTAACTTCGAAGGATAATTAAATATATTCCATTAAATACTAGTTGTCTGATTCCACATTGTAGTCCCAATCCCAAACCAAAAATTTCCTGTGTTATATCGAAATAGGTACTTACTAGATTCTTTTGTTTTTTTTTTTTTGTGCATTAATTATTTAATTGTACGTTGCATGAATTTGTTGCCTATGTAATTTTATTTGGATTGTATTCAAAATTGTTTTTTCAAACTTTTTTTTTTTTTTGTTAAAGTTGATTCTTAGTACGATACTAAGGTGGACATTAACATTTTTAGTTTTATATTAATTGAGTGGCATACAAATTTGTTAGCAATTGGTGATTTTGAATCAATACAAAGAAATAAAATTTATTTATTTTCTTTTAAATAACTACAATTTTGATATGATTTGATGATAATTAAGAATATTATATTTCACTTCTATATAATTATTATGAGATGTTCAAATACCTAAATATTTGCGTTTTCCTAATATTGAAAACTGTATTATAGATATATTATAGTATTCAGCAATAGAGTATTTTATGTGTATCCACAAATAATATAACATTTATAATGAATATATTTGTGCGGATATATGGGTATAACTCGTTAAAACCGTATCTTATAAAGATGTAAATTAAATAATGAAAAGGTACATATGTTAATATTAAATATATACTCATATATACATAATATAAATTTTGCAGCATTTCATTAATCATACAAATTATAATATACCGTAAATTTTTTCTTTAATAAATTGCCATCTAATTGCAATTAATATTTTTTACAACATAATTACATATTTGGTTATATCTTATGTGAAACCGTACGAGTATAAATAAATTATGTGTTAATCTAATGGTTATAATTGAATTAAAAATCTAATTATATTATATGTGTCTCTATATATGAATAAAAGTTTATATATTTTCACTTTTCACGTAGTTTACTGCAATATATCTTCTTTATATGGTCAAGTTATATATATATATATATATATATATATATATATATATATATATATTTATAC
>JANSTX010022806.1:0-15684 GCA_027564355.1 Penthetria funebris
TCGCCTCCAATACCGAATTCCACAGATTTATTTTGGATTCCAATTCAATTTGATTCTCACTTATTAACACTATGTCAATTTGAAATTTACATAAAAATTATAATATTTTCACTCAATGAAATTTGCCAAAATTTTAACATCATTACATAATCATTAATTTTGGCATTTTAGAAGTTTATAAATTTCTATTATTTAAGCATATTATTAGGACGATGGTGTTAAATCATTGTTTTAATTAAAAATACTAATGGCTTTTTAAAAATTCTTAATTATTTCTACAAAATTTTTCAGAAATTTAAACATATGGCGCTTGAATGAAAATGATAGTAAATTTCACTTTCACATTTAATAGCGAATTTAGTACAACACCATAGAAACATAATTTAATTTAGAAATAAATAAACGTATACAATACGACCATATTTATTGAAATTCCCATTATTTCCAGTTAATTACACAAACAAACGTGTATAATTATTAATTGGTAAGACAATAAGTAACGGTTTAACATGATGATGATCACAAATAATATATGAAAATTAATCATCTGTATCTTAATTATCTCCAAATGAATATGTTCGGATACCATCTTTTATCTTAAATCTAGAGCCTAGACTATTATTGTTGACTATTTGATGATCGCTGAACACAAAATAAGTGAATGAAGCCATGGGCAACATATAAAAATATGTTTGTCTACCAGTTACTCACGGTATTAGTATTAGGTTTAAACATCTGCGTCACCTAAAACCCTAATGAATTGAGTTACTGTCAATATGCGTCAGATGGCCGGTCGTCAGCAGTAAAATAAAAGTCAAATGGTAGAAAGAAGGGAATCTTAATTATTATTTACTGTGGTAAAAAAATAATATGAATTTACTTTTGCTAAAAAATTAATTACTCCCACAAATAGATCGCCAAGTGGGATGTATATCTTAAATGAAGTCAATGGAGAATATATACGTTTTAAGAGTAGATACTTTGAACATTGGCAACTATATGGAACGGTGATGACCCAGAGATTATCTTGCGTTAATTCTAGTTAGTTTATAAAGAATTAAGTGATTGATAATACCAAATCTAAATTTACAAGATCACCTATATCAACAGGTAATCTGGGTTAGGATCAATTTCATATGGGCCTTGAATTCCTTACCAAGTGCCTGCATTACCTGCCAGTGGTGGCCACTGGTAACGTAGTTTGATTCTAACATCTGGTCAAACACGGCTAAAATTGTAGATGCGCGAGGGTTCGGCTGGGAGTCGAACTAGGAATTTAATATAGAGTTCCACCAGCATAGACAGCTGAGCTTTTTTGCATCTAGCATGATATGTGCATGAGAAACGATTTGGTGAATCGCTTGACATGTGACGGCGGTAGACGAGACTGGAAACAGATTGAGGTGGACGTTCTTGGTTTCATTAATTACGAAAGGAAGGAAAGGATTAGTGACGCCATATGGAGTCTAATAAGGAGAACAAAAGAAATAAAGAATATTATTAACAACGGCAATGCTATAGAGCGACATACACAATATAGTCAATTGGACAAGGCGGTTGGTAAAAGTGCACGGCGGTGAAGTGTGGTTATCTGATGATAGTCCAACCTTGTAGAAAGGGGGGTTAATACTCAAATTGCCGAAATAGTGTAATTTGGGTATGTGTGAGAACTGGCGTGGTATCACCTTGCTGAACACGATAAACAAGGTTCTATCTATTATCGTGCACGATAGGATCGTTTCAGTTTTATTATTCAAACAGGAATTCGACAGGAACAGGATGGTTTTAGGTCTGGTAGATCATGCATTGACCATATCAATACATTGCGAATCATTGTCGAGCAGCTAATTGAGTGGCAAACACCACTGTATGTGCTTATTCGTTTACTTCAAACACGCATTTGATAGTATTGATCGTGCAATGATGTGGACTATATTAGAAAGTTATGGAATACCTTGTAAACTAATAAACATGATCCGCGGTCTATATTGTGGTACGAAGTTTAGAGTTTGGCGATGCTTTAGATGTACATTGTGGTGTAAAACAGGGATGAATACTGTCGCTACTATTGTTCCTACTCATCTTGGACTGGATTATGATCAGGGTAAGCTATGAACTACATGGTATCATATGGGGTCTAACCGGTCGACTTGCAGATCTCGACTTTGCTATCTCTAACTGAGGCGGACATGAGGCTGAAATTAGAGCGACTTGTGAAATATAGCTCGCAGGTCGGTTTAAAGATCAATGTTTCAAAGACGAGACTGATGAAAATTGGTGCGTCTGAAAAATGTTCATTGGCGTTCGGCGGGGAAGAAGAAGATGAAGTAGAGGATTTTCAATATCTGGAAATCTTTGTAACAATTGGTGATGGGGCTGTGACAGATGTAAAGTTCCGTGTACAAAAGGCACGATGTTTGGTATGCTAAATGAAGTCTGGCGGTCAACACAAATTTCAAAGAATCTAAAGTAATTGTTTACCGGTACTATTGTATGGCTGCGAAACTTGGAAGGTGACAAATAACATCATCAAATCCAAGTTTTCGTCAATAGGTGCCTTAGGCGCGTATTAAAAATTTTCTGGTCAAACATAATAACCAACGACAATTTGTGGAGATTGGCAGATCTGGAGGCGATAAACAGGACTGTCGCCCGAAAAAGATGGAATTGGATCGGCCATACACTGAGGCGACCAGTGAGTGATATTGCAAAGTATGCACTTAACTGGAACCCGCAGGGAAATAGAAAACTGGAAAATTACTCCTTGAAAGATTATCACAGTATAAAAGACATGTTGTCAAATCTATAAAAGATAAAAGCAGAAAAATAATATTTAGAAGCAATATTTCAATACATTTAATCCATGAAGTCAAAATGGATATGAAAAAGATGTGACGAAAGATGACAGTTGTACCAAATCATATCACATTAGATCTTTAGAAATATCTGGTTGATATTAGCTTTTAGGGGCTGGCAAATTCATTAAGTAAAATCTTGGACAGAGATATGACAAAAAATTCAAGAAAACGAATCCCTGGATATTTTACAAAAGTAAACAAGATACACATAATTGCTCAAACTATAGAAGAATCAGACTTACATAAACATACTTCAACTGGGAATTTTGGATGCCAGACTCTCCGTGATCTAACGGAATGCTTAGCATTTGTCATAGCCATGTCAAAAACACTATAGCACATAATAACAAAAGAACTGCAAATAACATTTATTGATCTTAAGAAAGCATTGGATAGAGTACCAAGAGATATCATTTGGAAGTCAATTAGATCTCAAAGTGTTCTTGAACTATATTCAACTATATTGTCAAAAAAAAAAATTATAAATCTGATCATCATTGAGTAACATCTTTCAGATACAACACTGCTTTCTGTATTCCCTTCCATAAATTATGTTACTTATAAATTACAATAACTATAAAGAATTATGAGCCAAATTAAACTGGAAAACAAAATCAATTTTTGGAACTCGATATTGGAGTACGTACCACTGAAATAGAATACATACATTTTCCAAATGCTAATATGTGAAATCATCTATAATCACAAGTAGTAAAAGAGATGTTGATATACAACATCGAATACAGTTTGGTTGGATCGTGTGGACATCGGTGTCTAAGAAATTATGTGCTTCCTAAAAGTAATGGGGAAGACGAATAAAATTGTAGTCTGTATCTCACGGTTCTGAATGTTCAAATAGTTTAAGTGACTATACACAGAAATTACACACAAACGTTAAGAAAATAATTAGATGATTAATTGGGGCTGTAGCGGTGTTAAGGGAGCGTGCATATGTTGAAGGGGGCGTAGAGACGTTAAGGTAGACGTGGGGACATTGAAGGAGTTGAGTAGGGGAGCGAGGAGAGGTCGCGTAGGGTGCGAGGAGGAAAAATATGCTGATAGTCGTTGAAATATTTCTTTGTAGAAATTGTTTTTATCATTGGTTTTTTAGTTTTCCTGGGATCAGTTTTGAAACTTTTTTAAATTTTTTATTAGCATTTTATAAAACCCTTCCATCAAAAAGTCTCGACCTCGTCCGAGTGGAGGGGGGGGGGGGGTCTAGATAGTATTAGTATGGCTTGCTCCTAAAAAATATTCGGAAAGTAGTTTGTTGAAATAGTCTTTTATCATTGGTTCCATAAATAATTTTAATAATTACATAATGAAAATTGAAGTTACATTAAGTTTAAAAGCATGGTTAGTGTAGTTTATATTATGCGCCAGCTTTAAAGAAATAAAAAAAGTATGTCTATAGACGAGGTGGAGCGGGGAAAGGAATACTGGGGAAAAGTTATTTTTTCATGTTTTTAGTTTCTTATGTTTTCTGGGTTTAGTTTTAAAATGTTTTTAAGTTTTTCATCAGCAATATTCTGTAGGTTATACTTTGGAAACTTGGATTGCTTTTCGGAAGGTTTTTAAAATATCTCTGAAACCAGCTGACAGGGAATAAGAACAATTAGTATACGTTTGAAATTCACTATTCAAAAAGTATTGTCTCAACCACGTCCACATGAGGAGGGGGATTCTAGACCCTCACCAGAATTTATTCTATTGTAGCTTCTAATCAATTAATGGATAATTACATAAGATTGAACAATGCAAATGACATGAAATAATTTTAATTTAATGAAACTTTAGTTTTAAGTTAAATCAAAAGTTAAATTATAAGGTCAATCATATTTGGAACAGATTTATTAAATTTCCCTTCAAAGTTAAAGTTTTTTATTTTAATTGAATTATTTTCAGACATTAAGGCAACATAAAAAGAATATTTTATTTTATGTTATCATTGCAAATTAAACAATAGAAGGCTTTTCATTGCAATTGTTAACAAAATTCAAAAAAAAATAATTGCCAGAAGATTACCACGAAATAATATACCACCTAAAAACATACAACCTTTAAATTCAGTAAAACATTTAAAAAGTGAATTCCAAACAAATCCATTCATCATCATCATCATCATTTCGACCTTTACACAACAATAGGGCACGGCAAAAAGTTTTTTAAAATCGGTTTTTAAGTTTTAGTTTACATTTGGTGTTACAGGCATATTTGAAACGGAAAATTAACATCGTAAATCGCCCGATAAATCAGTAAAACTAATCCGAAAAATTATCAAAATTATAGGATCAGTTCAGTTGTACAACCCAGTATTCAAAAGGAACAGGCAGGTTTCAGAGCTGGTATGTCTTACACAGACCATATCAATACATTACGGATTTTTGTTGAGTAGTCGATTAAATGGTAAACGCTATTGTATATGTTATTTGTCGACTTGAAACAGACGTTCGATAGTATTGATCGTACAACTGACGCATATGATCCACAGCTTTATATCGTGATTCAGAGTTGCATCGTGGAAGGCTTGCTGATATTTTTGATGCACATTCGGGTGTAAAACAGTTATGCATATTGTCACCACTATTGTTCCTGCTCTTCTTGGATTGGGTTATGAGCAAAGTGAACACTGAAGCAGATGGTATCAGATGGGATCTAGCCGGTCGACGTGAAGATCTTGACTTCGCTGACGACATTTGCTTGCTTTTGCAAACTGAGTAAATTGAAATTGGAACAACTTGTGGAATACAGCTCACTAGTCGGTCTAAAAATCAATGTTTTATAGACGAAACTAATGAAATTCATTGGATCAGTATAAAAATTGCTTGACAAATGTTGGTGCTGAATGGAGCCTGGCGATCGTCACAAATGTAATTTTTAAAATAAATTGTTTATCAGTACTATTTTATGAATGTGAAACTTTGAAGGTGACATATAACATCGTGTCACAAATTCAAGTTTTCATCAATAGGTGCCTCAGACGCGTATAAAAATTTCCATATCTCGTAAACAGTTAGAGATAGAAAACTGGTGTTAACTGTAAAATAAGAAGTAATGGCTACTAAATATTATACACATATGTCACATATTCTGCTACAACGATTACTAAAAAAAACGGAAAAACTCGTGCTATCACAAGGTTGTAAGTATCGTTTTTATTTGCATAAGATGTGCGACGATTTCCTACGCATTTCATCCTCAGACGTGAGCACTCTATCTATAATCATTTTCGAGATATTAGCATTTTAAATAAAATTGACCTTCTAAAGATGATGATCTCCTAATACAAATTCACAAAACCTATGAAACGTTTTTCATCAATCAGAAACAAAAATTTCAATTTCTCGTAAACGGTTGAATATAGAGAACTGGTGTTAACGGTAAAATACGTAGTGATACCAACTACATTTTATACTCATATGCAAGATATTCTGCAACAACAATTAGTCAAAAAAAAAACGGAAGAACTCCTGCTATTTACAAGGATTTCAGTGTCGCTAAAGATGTGCAATGACTTCATACATATTTCATCCTAAGACATGAGAACTCTATCTATAACCGTTTCCGAGATATTTGCATATAATATCAATTGAGAATTTGTCAGATCTGGAGGCGATGAACAGGTTTGTCACCCGAAGAAAATAGAATTGGATCGCCAGATACACTAAGGCGACCGGTAAGTGATATTGAAAAACATGCACTTGACCGGAATCCGCAGGGTATTAGAAGATCCGGTCGTCTAAAAACAATGTGGCGAAGAACCCTCTGAACAGACTAGCACCTGTGGAATGAGATGGAGTAAAATGAAGGGATTGGCCAGAGATCGTCAAAAATGACGGTTGTTTGTTGACGTGTTATTAAGGTCGTTGATGATGATGATGATGATATATCGTCGATATTTGCATTTTTTCTATTGGAATAGGATACAGTATTGTACCAGAAATATATTGTATAATAGTTAATACGATTAATTAGATTAATGTAGAACCCTTTATGTTAGTGTCAAATTATTTCTCAATGTAATCCAATGTCATCTCAATATCTATAAATGCCATGTGGTGCTTTTCCTGATTATCTCTGTATTTTTCAATCATGTTTGGATAAAATCAGTTGTTAATTTGATGAATTTGAACTCATATTTTGAAATATCAATTAGATCAATCTTGTGTCCTAAACTCGTTCCCATATTTTTAAGGTGTAACTTTGATTCCTCTATAGTACCAAAAATTTTGTATATATCCCTTATTAGGTAGCCTCGTCTTCATGAATTTGATATTGTACTTCCGTTCAAGATTGTTGTTAATAAACTTGATAAATTGATAGCCAAAAAATTATCCACACATTTCAAAAGATGTGACAGTATGTCATCTGAATTAACTGTCTTATGTCGCTTTATCCTTTTCACAACATTTTTGACTGTCATTGAAGTAATACTTCATTGACTGACCCCAAAATAGATACAGAAATTTTTAGATGTTATTGGAATGAGTCAAGTTTTATATGATGCTTTCTTTCTCGTGATATTGTTTTGAACCTCGGTGACACACCACCGTTAACAAATTACAATGATTCTTCGGACATATTGTTTTGACTTTTTTTATACCATTACCTATCATCGCCTGTGTTGATAAAATTATTAAAACCATAGACACCACTACAAACATTAACATTTAAATTTACCTTTCCAATATGCCCATTTAGATCACTTATAATCAGCCTGAATTTTCAGTTAATGGAAATTCTGTATATAGAAATAATATTCATAAATGGTTTATTGTCTAATGATCTTAATATATATTATATGATCGTTTATTCTATCTACAGACACAATCTTTTTAGGCCCCTGGAGGAACAAAGTGCCAAGGATCTATTATATTTGATTCCGTTCATGTAATGCCAAGAAATAAACATATAAGAAAAAAAATTACACATAAGTGCTTATAATTGAAAAAAGTTGATTTAAGCATGTCCGTCCGTCCATCTGTCCGTCCGCTGGTCCGTCTGCCCGTCCGTTTGTCCGTCGATCCGTCCGTCAGTCTTTCCGTGCGTCCGTCGATCCGTCCGTCTGTGCTTCTAAATGATGAAAATTCGGGTACCCCTCCAAGTACCTCCCATATAATGTATTTACTCCTTTTAGATTAAAACCATCTTAATCTACTTTGAGTGATTATGTTGGTGAAGAGAGTAACCTTTAAACTGCCTCGAATATAGATGTTTTGAATTCTGTCCTTCAATGTTACACCGGATGACCATCTTAATATTCTCATCTCGGCTGTGTGTAGTTTTTGCATATGATCTCTTTTTACAGACCAACATTCAGAACCGTAAGTCATTGCCGGTCGAACTACAGTCTCATATACCTTACCCTTTATCTTTGGTGGCATTTTTCGATCACATAAAACTACAGACATTGATCTCCAAGACGCTCATATAGATGGTTTGTGGCACTAGATTTGGCAATAGCAATCGCCCTTCGTGCTTCTATTTGCTATTTTATACATTTCTAAATCGTCGCTGGAGCGAGTTCTTTGCCTAGTTTTGTATGATGTTTTCTTTCTCGTGATATTTTTCTTTACCTCTGTATCCCACTACCAAGTTTCTTTGCCAATGTGCAAAGAACCTTTTGTCATACCAAGGTATTGTTTTGACTTCTCTTTGCAATGCATTTCAAAGTCATTCTACATAACCTGCTCCCGATCATCTTGCAAATTGTGACTTAAGTTTGTAGAAAGCGTTGTATACGACGGTCATTTGGAACGTGCACATGTAGCTTTAAACCACTTTGTTTTTTCAATGTCGTTCCACCGTTTGTTTCTAAATGTTTCTTTAAGAACGATTTTTGCAACTAGCAATCAGTTCTGTGAAGTAAGAGGCTCAACAGGTATCACCTTGCAATCTTTAAAATTTTTCAAATTTAGTATATCAAATAGTATAAAACCAATTTGTGATGAGTTACTACTTTTGTACGTTATTAGGTGTTCCTCCTTTTCCGCAAAGTAAGTGTTTACTATGGCCAAATTATATGCCATTGCCAATTGCAAAATAACATCACTCTGAGAATTACTATTGCCAAAACCATAGCCACCATGACAAACATTAAAATTTAGATTTTTCTTGCCAACATGTCCATTTAGATCATCCATAATCAACTTGGTTTCAGTTAATCGAAGACCTTGTAAAACTGATTCCGCAGGTTCCAAAAATCCCATATTTGTGAATTCATCGGATCCTATTTGTGGAGCATATACAGAAATAATATTGGTAGTTAGGTGATTGTCTAATAATATCTTTAAAGACAATATCCGATCGTTTGTTCAATATTTCTGTCAATAACTATTTCGACATCGTTATAACCGTTATAATGAAGCTAATAGCCGTGTCCTATATATTTGGCCTTGGTCACCTTCCATTTAGTTTCATGTATACAAACCACTTGGATATTTTTTTTCTTAAAACCTCTGCTAGCTCAGTACTTATCCAGTTAAGGAGCCGATGTTCCAAGTACCTAGTCTCAAAATTTTACATTCTGGATTGACTTTACTTTTGGTACTACCCACCCGGAGATCCGATTGGGGGAGTAGTTTACCTCCGGAATTTTTACCAAAAGTGAACTCATTTCATATTTCTACTAAATAAACAATAAATGAATAATAAACAAAAAAAATTCCTTTCTCTTCTTTCTTGTATTTGGCTTTTGTTGTACTGAGTTCCTTCAACCAATTTTATGTTCGGTTATTATCGAATTGGCAAAAATAATAGCCTAGGCTATATGCTTTGATAATGGCGGCACAGTGGCCATTTTGCGATTATTTTCATTAGCTCTAGATTTAAAGTAGAATATGTTAGCCACATATTCTCCTACAGACTCTCCAATCACGGCCTGGATGCCTTTTAACGTCAATGCCCTTGACGAATATATAATATCAAATAACAAAATAATTATATTATATATTACATGAAATTATGCACGTGTAATCTTTATCTCATTTGTGAGCGATAGTTTGAAGGTGAGAAAAATTGAAATACTCCTTCAAGTACCTCCGATACAAACTTTCTACTTCCTTTTGATTAAAATTGGGTTTATAATATCAAAGAACAATATAATTATATTATTTAGTACATGAAATTATGCACGTGTCAATTTTATGTCATTTGTGAGCTATAGTTTCAAGGTGAAGAAAATTGGAGTACTCCTTCAAGTACCTCCCATTCAAACTTTTAACTTTTTACTCCAATTAGATTAAAATAAGATGTATAATACATACAAACTTCAAATTTTACATATGTAACTGATATTATAATTTAAAGAATGTGTTGGAGTATAAGCTAAATTGGATTACTCCTTGAAGCACCTGCCATGTATATTACGCACGTTCTTGAGTTTGCTATGAGATATTGCCATTGAAATTCGGTGGAAAAATGAAAATGTTAACTTGATCAGATAACTTCCTAGCGTACCTCACATGTATAATTTTTACTCCTTACAGATTAATTTAAGCGATAATTCTAGGTTCGAGATATCAACTATTTTGCAATTCTCTTTAATGAATAATTAAATTAATGAATTTATATATAATATTGTGATCCGTTAAACAATTTTCAGGGACTACATTAATTGACGCTACCAATTATACGTTTCTCTTGTTGTTCAATGTTTCTGAACCCTTCTTCCATTTAGTTCCTCTACTTGGATACTTCTTCTTCGTATCACATCTGGTAGCTCGGTACTGCGTTCAATCAAGGAGCCGATATTCCAAGTACCTATTCCCAAAATTTTACAATCTGAACTGGATTATTTGACATGAAATAAAAAAACATGCAACATCTAATCGCAATCACAATTACTTCGATAATCTTCAATTTGAAGACAATTTTACATATATGTGAATAATTGAATGAATGAATTGTAATAATTTTGTAATGTAATAAAAAATACGTATTCAAATTCATGTTATCTAATAAATAAGACAAAGATACGATGTACATATTAACTTAATACGAAAATAGTTACCATACTCTAGTTTTTGTTTTCTTTTTTTTTTTATTAATTACTATGATTAATTTACTTTATGTCTTCAAATAAAATAAATACTAGTCTATGAACAAAGTAAAAATTTTAATCGTATAAAGTACATCAAAAACATGAAAACTATACTGGGTTAGTTAAAGAAATGTAAGATTCAAGTATCAAAGATCCATCATCGTCCAACGAAGTGTATCCATCAACAAAACAATGTTAGGTATATTTTATTTCTTTCATTTATAAAGAAATAATAAAATTAAATAAAAAAGAATGTGCATGGAATAATTTAATATTACAAAAAAATAAGAAATTTCACTTATTTTTATGAAAAGCAAAACATTTCTCTCTCGTTTGACAAACAAAATCATTATTAGTGTTTAGTTTAGTTAAAACTTCTATGGGAATCGGTTCTTCACACAAGAAATAAATAAAAAAATACACCCACAACAAATAACAAAAAATTAATATACCTAATTATTAAGCATAATTTTTTTCAAAAATCTATTGCACCTTTGCAATAATGTCTTTGAATCCCTTTAATGTACCAGTGGTGAAATAATTGAATCAAACAATAATTTAATTGTGAAATTTTTTAATAATATAATTTTTTTTTTTTTGTGTAGTATACAATCAATAAAACCAAAATAATGATACAAAAAAATAATATTAAAAATTAACTAAATTAAAAAAAAAAATACAAATACACATAAAACATACCAACCCTTAATTTATCCTCACTAATTGTAATACATACAAATTTTAAAATGAAACGAAAATTCATACCATCAAATTTATTCGTCATAAATAAACACCCCTATAAAAGTAAAACAATTATTAAAACAAATACTGTGATAATTTTATTATATTTAATTATATTCATAACAACATTATGTGGTTACATAAATGCTGTGCCATCCAACCTCCAAGAACAAGAACTATTACTCCTGGAATCACTAAGTAAAATTCATCCAAGTCATTCTTCTGGTTATGGTACATCAAATTCAATTATGGATATGTTAGGCAGAAGTATGTTTAAACATAATTTTTATTTAGTTTATAATTTTTAATTTATAATTTATGTGTTTGATGTAATTAGAAAATAAACAAAAAGATAATTCAAAATAAAATTGAAATACTCGTATACAATTTAGAATATATAAAGTGAAATTTAATATACTTAACAACCCTAAGTTACATTAAATTTATAATTATTCAGTACTTATAATTAAAATGCCTGATCAACTAGCAATATTGATTTAATTACTTAAAACAAATAATGTTAATAACTACAACTAAATAAATGAATGAACTCAGCTTTTGACCTAATAGTTTTCATTAGTACAGCAATTACCAGATTGAAATTTTACTGCGTTTAGCTGCAGACCGGAATATGAAATTAAATATGATAATATTAATTCGTCTTAATCAAACATATTTATTAATATATAATTTTTACATTTTACCGAAATGCCATAGAATAAATCACCCCAAATAAAACATCATGTGTGATAAAATACTGAATAACATTATAACACTTAAATACATTGGTAGAAAATTCACAAATTCTATTAACTGTAAGACCCACATAAACGACATCACTAGAATGGTATTCGACACAGTACTTACTCTACTTTCGATTTTAAAAACTTCTGCTATAGAATGACCAAAAATATCAACATTCTGTGTTATAAGCAACTAATTAGGTAGTTATATTGTCATGTGATTATGGTCATCTATAAGAACACATCAGTAATTATCGCTTATATTGATCTGCGGGAATTGGAATAATCAACTGAATAATTGAAAGTCAGGTATTAAAAAAACTAGGTACTCTTAAAATCTAAAAACTGTTGTTTGCTAAATAGAACAAAATTTAATATTCAAAATCTAATGGGTAGAAGGTCAATTAGATTTGAATTGATAAACCACAGATTTAAATACCCATGGTAGATTTTCCACATGATCAGAAACTGTCGTTTGTCAAATGGAACAAAATCTAATAATCAGAATGTATATGGAAGAAGGTCAATTAGATTTGAATTGATAAATCACAGATTTTAATTACCCTTGGTAAATTTTCCACATGACCAGAAACGGTCGTTTGTTAAATAGGATAAAATTTTATATTCAGAATTTATAGAATTATATTTGAATTGATAAACCACATACTTAAATACCCATGGTAGATTTTCCACATGACCAGAAACGGTCGTTTGTTAAATAAAACGTGGAAGATTCTTTCTTCCTTTTAATGGCATTTGGATTTCAAATACATTTCTTTTACACTTGCAAATACAAAGTAATTGGTTATGTTAAAATTAAACAGACAAAAAATGACAAATTACTCTAAAAATTACAATGAAGCTACTAATAGTAATTAATAACCTATTATATGTTTTGTTTACGTAAAAAATTGAACTGAAAAATAATTTATATCTTCCTGCTCGCCTATTACACATTTGATGATTTTCAGATATTTTTTATAACGTTAAAAGGTGTATTTTATAAAATGATAATGGGTTATGAATTCCTAATACATGATGAAAGCGACATATTTTTCATACGCAACACACACATTTCGAAGGTTATTGTATGGGTTTTGAGTTCTGAATAATTTTTATTGATTAATAGGTTGGGATTGTTGTTTCGAAATAAACATTTGATTTCCTCTTTTCCAGCTTGCTTGTTACATGTTTATTAATTTTAAGATATTTTCTTAGAACGTGGAAGAATTTAATGTTCTCAAATCCTTCAGTGTTTCATGGCCTGAAGATCAACCTATCGTCATTACGGATCATCATGATTCGGTTAACAAATTTTCAGAATATTTTACAAATTTTAGAATTATTTTTGAATCAATTGATACGCATCTTGTCTGTGGACTAAACAATAATATTTAGAATATAACAAATACAATTCAGCAATTATTATGTATTATTATTATTAACTGATGCTATAGATTATAGACATATAAGTAATAAATAACGCTTTTTACATCAAAAGAAGAGTTGTGATCACAGCGGAACTAATATTCACAGTAGTTGTAATTTCGTAACATTTCTGATCATGTTCAATATAAGAATGTTTTTAATTTTATATATAACTATACACACTATACCAATACTCAATACTTTCGCCGCTCACTATTCAGGACGTTTTTGAAGCGTTTATTTCAAATGTCACCATGTGCAAAATAAGCACCAATTTTTAATTCAGACGTTTAGTGAAATTCAAATTATTCTCAAAAATTTACTTACTCGAACAATATTTGATATTATATCGGAAAATCTGTACCATCTGCATATGTACGGTTTGTGCGAAATTTTGATAGTATATATTTTTTATTATCCTGAATGGAGTATCTCATCTCATTTCTTTGCATTTACCAATTTAACTAACTTACACAAACAAAACAAGAAGAAAAACTCAATAGGTGTGATCAATCACACTCGTAACTATTTAATTTATTACTAAATGAAACTTAAACTGATACGTTCTGCAATGATGTACTTTTCAGCCATACGCATTAACTTGATAATCCTGGAATGTCATACAATTGCAATTATGCAATGTGAAATTTTCGTCCATATCACGTTACGGGTTTCTGAACCGGCATAATCTGCCAACGAATTAAGTTTTTATTGTCATATTATTGACACCAACATTTGAATTTGAAAATGTCTATGTAGTTAACAAAGAAAACATGACCTAATTGACATTTACGTTAATCGCATAACTGGTGTCAACACGGACAGGCGAAGCTAAATATAAATTTAGTAATCTGTAAAATTCAGTCGACCACTTCCATTCACCAACAATTTCTAATTTTATAATAGTATAATTTTAGGTATAATTTTAAAAATACAAAATTTACTACATAAGTACAATCTTTAGTTTTACGTTCAGTACCTAATCATATAAATTTGAAACAAGCGCATCCAAAAACCATGTTGCGAAGAACCGTCAGTAAGAAGGCTAGTATACCAATGACACAGGGATGGAATGGAATCAATGACGGTTTTTCATTGACGATATATATGTTCTCGCGTTGACAAAAGGTCAAGATGATGATATAATTTGAGAAATGTACTATATAACAACGTATTCTCACAATTAATCACGTTGAAAATGTGAATTCAGTAAATTTTTTGCAATATATAATTCAATGCTAGAAGGTAGGATCGTTTAACTACGTCGTATGTCTTCTAGAAACGTATATGGCAGATGCTCTTCCAATCAGTTTATTAGCACATTAGACAAACTGAATTTGAATTCACTTGCTCTACTATAATTTTCCTTATAATTTTTTTGTGTCTATTGAGAAACAATTGCAATTTGAAATTATTACTTTTTTTGTTCATCCATTTGAATTGTTAACAAAATTAATTTTTTTTGTTTAAAATCTACTAAATATAATTTGCAATTCTGTTAGCTTTCACCATAAATTTATGATGTCAATAAATTTTTTTTTTATAAGAAACACATACGTAAATTTGACTATTTATTAAATAATGTTTTACAAAAATGCACTTATGATGTTTTAATATTTCATGTTTATCAAAACTTTGTTAAAAAAATTATAACACTACTCTGCAGACTTTAAAAATTTTAGTAAGATTTATTAACACATGATCAACAAGGTAACTTTAAAGTATACATCACTTAACTGGTAACGAATAGAACGCCTATAAAACATGCGTAAGACCTATTTTAACATATGAAGCAGAAACCCGTAGTGATTCGTCCAAAACAAAACAACTAATGAGGACAACAGAAATGAAGATCTTACGTACTATCATCGGT
>JANSTX010022817.1:0-15681 GCA_027564355.1 Penthetria funebris
CGATTCTGTTCTCTGGCATTCTATCAACGTGGTCTCTCCAGTAACGTCTTCTGGACCTAGTCCATCTCACTATGTCTATCACCTTGTGTAGTATAATGACTGGATAAAATTTAAAACAATTAAAAGAGAGAGAATTTTAACGTATAAAGTTCAAATCAACGACACATAAGATAAAAATGTATTTTGACAGATAATGGCGCGAAAAAATTTAGACTTTCACGGTTTAACGAAAGCATCCCAATACATTTCCTGACGTTATGCTAACCAACTCAAAATTAACTAGTCCCTATAAAAGCTAATTTATTCATTACCATTTCAGGTATTATTATAAATAATTATTATTATTATTTACGTTATTCTAATCAATTAGTTGGAAAACATAAACAATAAATAGTTTAATCAAAGGTCGAAGAAAAATTCCATTTAGAATGTTTAATGCGGTTGTTAAAATTTTATACGCTATTTCAAATCTTGACTTTTGTTCACGATTCTTCTTCATTTTTTAATATTAAATTATTATATTAAAATAATTATAATCTTGTGATTATCGAATGAATTGTGTAGGTATAATGGATTTTATTCCATATTAACTTTAATTAATGTCAAGGATGTACATATTTTTGCTGTATAATTGTAATATCAACAATTTTTTGATTCCAATATCCAATTAAGCTTATCATATATTTGCAATACAAAATACACTGATAGACAAAGGGTCCTATTTTCTTGACTGCCATACTCCAGTGCAGAATTCTAAACACCTGACGACATATTATCGACAAATCAATTTTCAATATTACAAAGAATTATTCGTAGGTCAACCACTTACTCGCATGTCTGTACTCAGAGTAATGTCGTTGACAAAGTTAAGATCTTGATGTTAGTTGATTAGATCTCATCTCATATCATATTGTTTATTGCTCAACTCATATCATATCTCAATATAAAACATAAGTGACAAACAATAAAATACATTCCTCCTTAACACGCCAATGTACAAAAAAAAAAAAACAAACAAGAATTCTAAGTTGTAAAATTCTGGACTGTAGTTTACTTTTAGTATTTCCGGGGCAATATTATAATTGTCGGCTGGCCTGCCGCCACTTTATATGTGGTATTGTGAATTTGATTTCGCATGGAATTATAGCAGAATTTTTGAATACTTGTATTGCCGGATTTCGCTTTTATTTATATTAACCATTTAATATTCAAAAAACTTAATAACTTTTTATTGGCTTATAAGGACGACAGGATATGATCGCTGGAATTTTTTTAACATTCAGCTAACACATCCCCAGAGCGATGATTCCACAGGCGAGAAGCATGCGACATAAATTTGGCACGAAATTTAAGCGTGCGACCAAATGTCAATTCAACTGAATTCGAGTGTAACAAACAAGCAAGTGGAAATATTAGAGTTATTACTTCCAAAAAACTTAAGAATTTTCATAAGCAAACCACTTCGTGATTATTTTTTTTTTTTCTGTAAGATTTAATTATTCTTGTTATTTTTTAAATTCATTTTTCTACTATTGTTAAATATTGGATCCGGATTGTTTGACTTATGTGCTAAAAGAAAGAACTGCATCTTATTCGCATTGAACATTACGATAGTTTCCCATCCTTAATTAGAAATTAAATATAAATCGTTATTAAAAGTAATGTCCATATAATCGCGATGCGATTCTGACCATAGCTCCGGATCACCTTTTTCTCTTTTAAATATAGTAAGAATGATGCAGAATGCTGTCATCAGCGTAGCCGTGAATTGAACGTGAAATTAGAGATTAGAGGTCATTAATTAACAATTTAAAATAGTGTAGACGACAACACGGATCCCTAGGGTATACCCGCATTAAGTTGAAAACCAACAGAAGTGACGTCATCGAGAACAACGCGTATCGAGTTACCCTTCTGAAAATTTTAAATCCATGTCCACAAATCAGGATGAATAGCATAATAGTGAGGCCAGTTTTGATAATAATGCACCGTGCCAAACTCTGTTAAAAGCCCTGGGTAATGTTGAGTGACCCGAGTATCATCTAATTGAACTCTGAGCAATGTACATCTGTCTATTTTATGCGTCTCATTGGATTGAAGTGAATGTTTTGTTCCGTAGCACTTTCTAATCAGTTCGAAAACTGACTGAAAAGTGATCATCTTATTTGAATTTGAAGAATGTTATGCTTGAGCTGTTTAATTTTTAAAGTGAATACAATTGCCATGTGGTGCGCTTTTCCCGAATACTTTGTCTAACTGATCATACTGTGTTCGTAGATTCCATACATTTCTGACACTGCTATTGTTAATTTTTTATAACTGTTACTATGAGTCATTAAAAAAAAAAAAAACTATTTAATTCTATCATATTTGACGAAACCAAGAACAACATGTTGACAAATTCGTTTCAATGTGTTTGCAAATTATCGATATGTTTCGCAGTTTTAGGCTCAACCTTTGCATATTTGTCAAAAGTTTAATACAAATTTGTTCAAATAGCCAAATATAATGATTACTATAAACATTCGCAACACAAAAGTTACGTACTTCAATCACATTTCATGAATTCTCGTACACCTGTGCTAATTTGGTTGCTATTCTAAAATTTCAGGCTGAACTTGAAATGCCTAACCGAATGTAATTCATATCTAAATTCTTCCATATAAGATACACCGATTGGTCTCTCTGAATTCAACATTTATCTATGCATGTCACATGTTCTCATAAATCAAATACAGAACCTATTGAATAACATGTCAAATGCAAATAAAAGCCAAACATAAGTATTTTGAAGGCTGCATGCATAAATTCCGTCCTTAATTTGCACATTTGCCAAACAACAAAGATTTTTTGCTGCATTATGAGAATATTTTAACTGGCGCCTACAATATTTTGTATTATACATTATACATATATATTGAATGACTGAAATGGTCGTGAATATATTATTAAAAGTCAAACAAAATAAATAAAAATCAAACATATAAATATAATTTAATGTACGAGACAATGTACTTATAAGTCTTAAAATCATATATCCACAAGAATAAATTGTCCATATTCATATATAGAAATTATAATTGTTATTGATATTAATTAAAATTATTACAAAAAATGCACTTTTAAAAATTTATTTTTGCCTATTAAAGTAGTCCCCTAAGCCAACATTAACTATATATAGCCAGCTGTGCTAATCGTAGCAATCTACTTTAAATTAGGGTGCCTTTGCAATTGCAAAAAAGTGCATACGCACATCATACTCATATACTTAAATTGTTACACTTAGTTTAGGGTGGAAAAAAGTTTAATAGTAACAAAAGAAAAACAACTGTAGAAATCTAAATGGATGTTAGGATTATTGGATAGAAAAGAGATCGTTAATATTGCAGAGACCCTGTAAATTTCGAACAAATACCACAACGAATGCATTTTATCAACATTATTCTTCAAAGTTCCAAAATATAAAAATTCTCTTAATGATGACACTAAATATCATATTTTTTTTTAAATGACTGACATCCTAAGTCAAAATTTGAGTTTTGTAACAATTGATATAAAAACAAAATATCACATCAAGAGTATACTTCATTTTTTTTTTGTTTGGTCGAATCTTTAGTAAGATCTAAAATTAAAGATTTATCCAAATTCATAATCAATTAGTGACGGACGTGTTCTAAATAGAAAACACATTCAATTATTTACAAACAATTCCCTATCTGGACTTAATGAACTATACACTTGGAATTGTAAGGATAAGTTAAATATAGACTGGGAAATAGTACTTAATACAATCTAAAGATAATGACATCTATGAATTCTAAAACGACAATGTATAAATCAAATGCTTTCTAAATCAATTGAATTAAAATTAAATTTCACCATCCATTTAGAAAACCAGTCACACATTATAAGTGTGACGAAAAAATCCAGTGTCTATATTTTAATTTTGTAACAGTATTTATTCGCTTATGGAATCGATGATAGACTTATTACATGAGCGGCAATGCAAGAAGCTAGAAATAGGAAATGTCTTCAAATGTGGTAAAGTCGGAGGTTATTTTAGTAGACTGCCTCTTATATACTATAAATTAATACCGCTTAAAGTACTTAGAATTTTGTCTCGGATAATAAATTGGATTTACACAACGACAACTCGGCACGAACACGGATAAAACAAAAATGTCAAGAATATATTGCGATTTGCTTGCTGGCGGCATACAGAATCGTTTAGCAATAAAGAACAAGAACTGTTAATGGAAATGAATTACTTGAATGTAATGAGATACTCACGGATTGCAGAACTAGTGTCACAATACCTATATTTAAGAAGGGCAGTAAAACTGTTTCGGAAACATGGTTACAATATATGTCAGTGTGGCATCGAAACCAAAAAAAAAAAAATGGTCTTAATATCGTATTTGTCGACTGCTTTAAAAACCAGTTAAACAAACAAATTACGTAGCTGGGAATTTATGCCACTGAAAGAGTCAAATTAACTGGAAAAAAATTATGATTGATTCAATATTTTCCACAGTTGATAAATTTCAATTATAGACATTTAAATTAACATTCGCTGTTACACACATAACATATTTGAAATTAATATCGTTATGCAGTTCAATACGCCTTAGAGACGTAAAGATTAAGATGATAATGATAAAAATTTACGATGAAATTTTAAGTAAAGTTAGTTGTCTTATTTGGAAGCGCTCTTCTATCTCTGATGGTGTAGAATCTTCTACAAAATAATTAAAACGATGTAATATCTTGATGGATTCTCAATCACATCAAGACCTTATAAAATAATAAAACAACTTAGGAAAATAAACAAGAAAATTTCCATTTCTGTACATTTTGCATCAAAATTGCCGTTTATATTTACTAATGACAAATATTGAATTAAAAATTTAGCTTTTAATTTATTTTTAAATTTTGTTTTTAATAATAAATTTGGTAATGACAAGGTCTTGCTACTTTTTATAAAAAAAAAAAAACTTAAAAAAAAAATTAAACAACGAATAAAGTATTTTTAATATTTTAGTAAATACTAATTTTTTGTTATGATAATGACCTTTACTATTTTCACATTTCAATTTAGTAATTTAATTGAAATTTAAACAAAAATAAATAAAATACGAATATTCTTAATTTAAATGTTACAATACAATCCCAAGACAAAAGGGACTGCATTAGAAAATCTATGTTGACGAATAGAATGGCCGGTTATCATCATTGTGGCGTCAGTAAGTTTAAGAATTAATTTGGCCATAGCATCGTTGTCGCGAAGTGGTTTCAATATGCAAACTGAGTGCCGTAGATAGGGTTGAGTAGAATATCCGGCTTGGGTTAGGGAATATACTAATTTGGAAGGGATCGGTATGAAAGTAACAAGGAACAAATGTGTGGGTTATAATTTTTCAATAGTCAATTTACAAGTGTATACATCTACTTGCAATATTTTCATTGAACTTTGGCTCAGTGTGACAAATAAAATAATTTGAAAATTTAAAAAATTTTAAAATGCACATATCTATGTAATAGAATACATTTGCAGTTGCAATCTATATTTTCCAAATACACCAATAACATTCTTACTGTGATTATAATATTGGGAACGATAATATTCGATTTCATAACTCTAGAAAGTTATAGTACAGAAATTCACATCATAAAGATACAAATTTCTAATAAATACTATAACATAATAAGTAATTATTGTGTATAAAATCAAATAAATTCAATAATTCACACAATTCTGCTAATAGTTGCAAAATGTTAATAAAAGAAGAAAAACAATGCCATCCAAAAAAAAAAAAAGTTCTGCAGTATTATATAAAAATGCAATATAAATCAAAAAATAGCCAATTAATATTCAAAAACATCGTTCAAATCAAATATTTTGCATAATAATAAAAATAATTGTTCGTATTGAATAAAAATTCATTTGAATCATCATTTTATGCAAATTACAAAATTTCAAATTGAATAGAAACAAACACACGAGTACTATACCCGGTTATGAAATGCATTGCAATTGAATGAAATGAGATAATTTTTGTTGAAAACGTGTCGAAAATTTGTTGCAGCATGCACAAAAAATTAATGCTTTTTATTTGTATATATCCTTAATGTCATATTTCTCTTATTTATTATAATTAATGGCACAATAATATTAAATTATTGTTGGTTAATTTTGTGGGAATTTTAGAGGATGATACACTCGTTTAGAAAGATGTAAATAGAAATAATAATTACATAAACACCCGGCATGCAACCAAAATTTATAAACGCGACAATATAAAAATTCGGTCAATTTGCAATGGATTCTAATTTGCATGATATATTCATGAGTTTTAAAAAATTCCATATCTTTTATATAACCTCTATGGATAGAGGGTACTAATGAAATAACTAGAAAAGAACAAAATGATATGAATAAAGTATTTGACGGCCAAATAAATAGGTTGGGCAAAGCGATAAAAAAACATAAAACGATTAACTTTTAAGTGAACACCACATTTAGAATAGTTACATGGAATGCAAATGGGCTTCTCCAACATATTCCAGAAATAGAAATATTTTTGAATACAGAAAAAATAGACATGTTATTAATATCACAGTCATTTTACCAGATCGTCATTTGCAACAATAAAGGAATATCAAATGTACCATGCAATACATCCGGCTGAAAGGGAAAGAGGTGGATCGGCTTTATTCATTAAATATAATATCAGATATTATGAAGAACAACACATAGAAGAAGATATAATGCAAACATCATCAATAATTATGCATAAAAAAAAAAAAAATGAATTTATTAATTCTTTTCGGTTTCATTTTGGCGATCCTGAGTAACCACACAAAGGGTGAAGGGGATATTTAAAGCAGAACCGATTTCTAAGTGTGATTTTCAATCTCATAGTATGCCAAAATACTGGCCATCAGACACGTATAAATTGCCGGCTATTATTAACTTCTATGTTACCAAAGGAATATCGGATAACTACCTTTTTATAGAAAATAGCGAGGGATTAGTGTCTGATCACTCACCAATTATCATGAAGCTGAGTGAAGTAATAAAAAAAAATACGCCAAAGGTAACAAACAATAGAACTAACTGGGATATCATCCGTAAATTGGCTGATGAGAAGAAAATCAACATTTATGTGCCAACAAGGGATACAGCTAAAACGTGAATGGGAATCGCTGATCGTTTACATACATTTCGCGGCATATGAGAATGCACCCCAAAAACAGTTAATTTCACACAATACACTAAATCGCATCCAGTTGAAGTAAGGTCAGTGAAAAATGTAAAGTGCGTAAAATATGACAAAATAATATAGACACTAGACTAAACAATCTACACAGAAGGCAGATCTATTGGCGCAGTATCTACAATAAATTTTTCAATCTTTTTTCAGACAAACAGCGGAAGAAATCGTAATGCCAGTGATTAAATTAGATGAACAAAATATTGGGCCTGTGTTGGAGTTAATTTTTCTCAATTTTTTTTTTTTCTATCCTTATAAATTTTTCAAGAGCCCTGTTTTTCGGTTCTATTACACGCCAGATTGTACATGTATTAAATCGATATTTTGTGCAATATTAGCCTGAGATTTCCTCGACCACCAATATTCAATGTTGACAGTAGAGATAAAAAATCTATTGCAACATCATAATAACAATAAAATAAAAAGGGATCCCGATGGTTAATCATACCGAGAATTTCCAAAAAAAAAATGTACACTTCTATTTACATACTACGATTGGCAACGATTGTTCAAATACTTGCTAAGAATTTTTTTTTAAATTGATTACAAACTATAGACTTTTCTCACTATTATCGACTCATTCAAATATTACCGAATTTATCAAAAAACAAAAAAAATCACTAATGAGGGATTCAGAAAAAAATACTCTACAGTGAACACGTAATAATAAAGATGTTGAATGTAACTGAAACGTCTATTTATAACCATGTACTTAATATTTATGTAGTTATGACCAACAAAACGGGGATATACTAGGGCGGATCTATATTGATCCGGTTTCTAAGAGTCGATGCTACTAATCACCAAATTAGTATTATTTTTTTTGCAACGATAATCTGTCAAAAGGATTCATGTAAATTTTTGGCGCGATATGTCATTTAGTTTTTGTTTAGCAGCCATACAAAGAATACAGCTTTTGACTTTTCTTGAAAAATGGATAAAAACGATTTTCTTAAGAAGGGTAAAACCATCACAGGCGAATATTATGCTTTGGACCAACTGAACGATAAAATCAAGGGAAAACGACAACATTTAAAGTAGAAAAAAGTGCGCTTTCTTCAAGACAACGAACCGGTACACACATCAGCAATTGTAATGTCTAAATTACATGAATTACGTTACAAATTGTTGCCGCATCCACCATACAGTCCAGATTTAGCACCGGGTGACTTTTTTCTGTTTCCAAATTTGAAAAAAGGCTCACAGAAAAAAGATTCACATCAAATGATGAAGTAATCAACGAAACAAATGCGAGGAGTTCGACAAATCATACTATTTGGATGGCATCAAAAAGTTAGAATATCGTTTGACTAAGTGTATCGAGCTAAAAGGGGACTATGTTGAAAAATGAAATGAATGTTAAAAAAAAAAAAGTTGTTTTTTTCATTGTTAGCCCGTATCATTATAGAAACCCTCCAACCCCCCCGCCCCTCGTATTACATTTTGCTGACCCATCTTCTACATTCGACAGAAATAATATTTCTAAATCAGATGTATTATATCCGATCCCGAAAATTGTATATGCCAACGATATTCAATTTACATGTCTCACACTAAAACGTAAATGATCGAATAAATGTGCTTCAAAAGTTTCATCCTCGAACGTCATAGAATTAAATATTAAAATGAACATCTTTCGGCTGAATGAATGAGAACGACTATTTAGTCATTATGATCGCTTAACTATTAAATATACCATCTGTTGATTTATTTTTTGCAAATTGGAACAAAATCATTTATGACCTATAGTGCCACTATCACATTTTTGACAGCAAAGATGATATTTCTCATCGATAAAGCAACATTGACTTTATGTCTGAATTCAATTTCAGCATTCAAATATTATTTTTTAGCTGTTGTTTGTGTTGTTCACACGTGAAAAAACGCCGTTTGACGTTTCTCGGTCTCAATTCGTACCCCACACATTTTCCATGCTTTTAAATCATTCCTAACGGGTTTATACGTTTAGCGACTATTGTGTGATCAACTATTTATGATTCTGTAAGTTCATTTTGCTTCTGAAATGAATTTTCATCGAGTAATCCTTCCAATTCCTAGTCTACAAATTTTTTCGGTAAGTCAGAGCGTTCATCAATATCAAAAAAATTATTTTTAAAGCTTACTTCGAAACCAATCTCTATGTCGGGAAGCATTTAATTTCCCTTAATTGTATACTTCTTTAACTGTGTGGCATTGTCACAAATTGGTTCAAAATTATGTTATGATACAAAAAAAAATAAAAAAGATGACCTACAATTTTTCGTCGATAATACAGTAAAAAATTTATATATTTAATTGAATTAATTATAACTCAATAATATTTTATAACAATATAAAATAAAATAAATACTAGTTAGTAGTAACCCAGTTTTGAAAATACACGATTCTTTATTTATATTTAATAAAAATAAACTATTTAAAATGCACGCATAATTATTTATGCATTTTTTTCCTATTTCTTTTGTAATGTTGCCTATTTAGTTTTTTTCTACTTTTATATATAAGAATTATTGTGTAATTGCATTTAATGCTGCAATGTGATGGATGATGTTATTCAACAACAACATTTGATTAAGGAAAAATTGGTGCCAGTGTCTAGTCGCGTCAATCACACAAAATATCTTTTTATTATAAACTATACTGCATTGCGATGATGCATATATTCACTAATATAATGCAGTGCACATATATCTGCATTTTACAAATAAACTAAGATATAAATGTACTTTTATAATGTACATACGAGTGTATATGGTAGCGAAAGTAAATAGAAAATTATAATGAAAATATTAAACTACATATTTATAATGCATTAAAGTGCAATAAAAGTCAATATTACGTAGTAGTAGCAAAATGAGTAAAAATTAGATTTTTGTTTTTTTTTTCGCCCTAGTGCAATCAACAATCGGCGGTATTACGCTAAATTATACCATATAAGCGACTATACCACTATAGTATAAAGAATCGAACTGCATTATTTTACTAACTTTATTATCATAAAATTATAGATTTAAATGTACAAAAATAGGAAATATGATTTATAAATAGCTTTTAATTGATCAATTAAAATTATTGACTTTACTAATAGTAGAAGCAAACTAGTCTAATGCATAATTTTATGAAAACCCAAGTTATTTTCAATGAATTCGATTTTGTGTATGTTCATTGAACCCGTTTTTGCTAATTTATACTTGTATAGAAGATCTACTAATTATACTCTGAATGACTATTAACAGGTACATATATTATATATGCATATATTTAAATTGAATATATGATACAGTGTGTCAGTGTTAATAGTTTTGCATATCTTAAATTTGCATTCACTTCTTATTGCCGATTTTAGGTTAAAAATATTTGAAAATGTTCGATTATATAGAAATAATTTATTTCACATAATGAATACTGAATATACTTGAGTGAATGTAACAAAAAAAAAAAAAAAACAAAAAAAAAAATTGCTTAGCACAGATTAGCAACGGTTAAACTGAGCGCAGTGAATTAAATAATAGACCAAATACCGGTGAATGAATGACCAACGATAATAGATTTACGGAAATTGAGGCTCTTTGAACATCAGTAAAAATTATCACTTGCATGACCTCACTGTCACCGCAAAAGATTACAATCATAATTGGACTAAAGAATAATTTTACAAAACAATTCCATGATGCACATCGAGATGAAATGCCCGTAAAAACTATTAGATATTTGGTTAACTACATGAAAATCGTATAAATAGACAACTCAAATTTCATTCAACAAGGCATATTATGACAGAACAAAGTAGCATTCAAACTTCATCATAATTTATCGTGCTGCTGATATTGACAAAATTTATCGAATATTAGTTAGACAGGCTTTAAAATTCTTAGACAAAATTAGGGTCTCAGCAAATTGAATCATAATTTAAATAAAAATAAAAACATAAAAAAAGTAATTGATAATGCGGCGAAAATGCTGAACCACTCCACGCCCCCCTTCCCCATAGAATGGTGACCCTAAACGTTGTATAGGGGATGTCCAGATGACAAAAATCCGAACAGTATTTCTTATGCATATACTCCGTTTACACCTCAGAGGGGGTACATTTTTTTTTTTTTTTGAATATCTTCAGCAAGAAAGTCAATATCTATAAAAGTTGAATTAAAGAAAAAAGAAAAAAAAGATGCAGAATGTAGGGATCTTTTAAAATTATTAAAAAAAAAAAAAAATGTATGTCAAAAATAAGTCAGCTGTATTTTTTAGTAGAAAAACTTATTATGCGACGTTTTTTTAATCTTTTTTCTACCCAAGAACCCTCTTTTTGAGTTCAATCACACGCCAGATTGTACATTATCCATTCTCTTGTCAATACTTATCGGCATTTTCATCTGTACACGATATAATGTATATGGATGACACTATGATGATAATTTTTCATTTCGTATATGAAATACAATATCAAAAATTCTACTAAAACTGTGCCAAAATTACGGCAAATGAGTCATTGATTTTTTGGTGACACAGTTAGAAGTTAGGAATTAGATTGAGTAACTTTTAGAGATATTAGTCGATTACATCAATGAATTGTTACTGCATTTATTAATTATGAGGTCCGATAATCTATACATTTGGAAAGAGTAATTTTTTTTTTTTATATAAACCTTATTTCTTGATGCACAGTTACGTTTTTGCCAGCATTAAAATTCAGAATTTTGTAAGTATCGAATGTGATGGTAATCAAAATTGAACGTTTCCTTAGAAAATATGTTAATCAACGTATAACCATCAAAATGTTTATCAAAGCCCAAGTTTAGATAATGATGTCGAATGCCAGTCTCAAGTTAAATGTATTCGGAGTCTAACAAAACAGATGTTATTATTTCTAATAAAAATTTCAGTAAAATACAGTTGATCTTCTAGACCCAGAATCGTATTGACAATTATGCATAATATTGTTGAATTTGAAATAAAATATGATTAAAGTTAATAATTTTTTCCAATAAATTTGATAAAATTCAAGTAATGGGGCGAAAAGCTTTACATACACATTACGAGCCAGAATATATGTTTCACATTAGATGGGAAAGAATATATCCTATACGGTACAATCAAGATTATCAGTATGCACAAATCTACCCATTTAATAGTAACAAAGAACCATTGTACCTAATTCGCCCAATTATAATGATAAACTTTTCTATTAATAAACAAGTTGAACTCACGATGAATCTGAAAAAGAAGCCGTTACAATAGAGCGATGTGATGGATATGAGTAATGAATATCGATTAAAAATTTCAACCGAAGATAACCGATCTTAAGATATGGTTGAATGTGGGTGAACCTTATGCGACACATCGACTACAGATATGTTAAGTGGTTTAAGGTAATAATTTAACAGAAGTCATAAGTAATTGCAGTGAAAAATCTAAAGATATTATCATTTTAAAAGAGAAAAGTTTCATAGAAATCAACAGCCAGTGTTCATGATATATGGTCGGCATCTTCATTTCACTCCATCCCCTTCCACTTGTACCAGTCTCGATCTTCAGTATATCCAAGTCCACTTTATTTGGTTTCTAATTTTGTTCATCGTCTCCATATCTGTCAGTTCTCCACAATTTCTCGTTCGATATTGTATTTGGCAAGAAAATTTTTCGTATGCGTCTGAAACACGTAATAATCGAAAACTTAAATTTGCGACACTATGTCATTTGTCAACATCCAAGTTTCGTTGAGTTTGCATCTTGAACTATTTTTTTTTTTTTTTTTTTTTTTAACGCATTTATTATTATTCAATATATCTCAATTGAGACATTCAGAAATAGATCTGACTTATATCGTATTGTCTTGTGCGGAGGGAAATAGCCAGTAATATAATCTCCTTAAAAACTATTGACATATTTAATTGCACCGTATTGGTATTTATAAATCAATAGTCTTATATATAAATCTATGAATTAAATTACTACTGAATTGACCTCCACGTTGTGTTATCGGTAATCCGGCCATAATATACTTCAATTATTACTGGCGTTTGATCGGAACTAAAAATGGTTATGTGACGTGTTTTTTGTGACCAGGTGAAAAACAATTACAAAATAGGTTGCTAGGGATTTTTGTGCCAATCTACTGAATTATTTAGATGTGAAATCGAATAACTATGATTTATTCAATATTTTAATAGAATATGTTGCGTTAATATATATAAAAGTCTAATGTATGATTTAAACAAGCAGATATTGTATGTTTTCTTAATGATATTGACGATCTTAGACATTTACTACAAAAAATTAGTACTAAATTTTAAACACGTGACGACGTATAGTACCCTTTTTATTGTATAAGATCTAAAAAATGTCCAATTTAAAACAAGCAGATATTGTATGTTGTCTTAATGATATTGACGATCTTAGACATTTACTAGAAAAAATTAGTACTAAATTTTAAACACGTGACGTATAGTATCCTTTTTATTGTATATAAGATCTAAAAAAAGGTGGTAATTGAAAGCTAAAATAGTAAACCAATTTTTTTTTTTTTTTTTTCCGTCTTCTAAAACCAACAATTTATGGAAAAGTTGTGCCAACAAAATAACGTTTAATTTAAAACCATTTCAAATAAATTTATTTGAAATGACAAAAAACATGTGGAAGTACACGTTCGTATACGTACAAATTTACTGTTATTATGTAAACTAATTTCAATTATACAAATCACATATTAAATAAATTTACATAAATAAATTTATGCAATATTAACAAATCACAGCAAAGATCAAACATTGAGATGACAATCATAATTTCTATATCTCTTTGAAGATTTTATTTCTATATAAATTGCATTTACAAACATAATTCACAATATTATTTAATGGTTTATTAAAGCGCCCACCTACAACAATTCTCGTTTAGAAGTAAAATTTTATAAATTAATTATTTAACAATTGCATAAAATGTTTAATTAGCAAAATATGTAATTACCCATTTCAAATGCAATAAAAATGCAACTTGTAGAAATTACTGTTTTTTAATAAAAAAATTGAAGTTTTTTTTTTTTTTTAAAATTGGTTCCAATATAAAAATTTAAAATTGCGCATAAAAATTACGATATGCAAATGTCCTTCCTTTGTCACTTTTAAATGCAATTATTAATTTATTTATTGTGTGACGTATTTTTCAATTGAATTTTGAACATAAATGAATTATAGCAAAAATATAAACGTTGTAATTGTAATCAATTTATATTATTTTTAGCTGTTTTTACAATCACGATATGCGTAAACAAAAAAAAAAAAAAACACAACAAATGATCGATAACATCCTTGGGTATTGAAAGTGAGTTTTGAATGAAAATGCATTTGAACACATAAAATATTATGTCCGCTATATATCAGAAGTTTTATTGCAAAATTTCAACCGTAATAGGACCATTCTTTTCGTCAAAAAGATCAAAACTTACTGTATAGGTCAGTATAGGTCAATATAGGCGAAACGAACACTATATCATTATATAATATTAGATGTTCCAATAATAATGCAACCGAACGATTATGATGATGACACTTACCAGGGAGAGGGAAAATGATCAGACTGCAAGGAAGCAATGTATATGTAGCGAAGTGGCAACAAATAGAGAAATGACACATTTATATTAATACGGTAAAGTGTGTAAATCCACAAAGATATTATAGTGTGTTGCAACAATGTTTTCTATAACTAATCTACAAACAGTAATGATCTTCAGGCATATATTAGATATATTAGCTAGAAGGAGGAATTTTAGTACGTTGAAATTTGGAACTTTGTTCCCAGGACCTAAAAGCACTAGCTTCAAGATCGTATCATATTATGTACCCTAACTATATTATTCATGATCGTTGATATGGTTTACGATTTAGGAGATCAACAAAAATTATTATGACTGAAATTTGGAGTAAATTAAATTAAAGACGTGCAAATTATTCGTAATTGTGTTTGGCATCTCATAAACGCGACTAAATTGTTCATAAATTTTTATGCTAATTTTTATAACTATATTTTCGGATTTTGATGGTTTCAGAAGGCACATCAAAACTATATATGTAATAGCAATGTCCTCAAGGCAAAAGCATTTCTTGCACCTTTTATGACGAATTCAAGTCGCCTTGCAGCTTTCTTAGCAACATCGAGTATAATGATTGTACCATAGTAGTTTAGGATTGACGTAAGTTCCCATACAAATAAAGCCAAAGGAATTAGAGACAATGAATTTTCTACAAAAGTTATTCAGAATAATGGGACAACTAGTACATGCGATGGGTTGCAAAGTCTGACTGTCACCTTCACGTGGTGCAACCTGGAAGCAACAACATTAGAATCGAACGGTTGGGATAGCTATGGAGACATAGTGAACTTCCAGCGTAGTAGATATCAATGGTTGACT
>JANSTX010022828.1:0-15678 GCA_027564355.1 Penthetria funebris
TAGTACTTTGAGCGGTATTAATTTATAGTCTAGAGGCAGCTTGCTAGGCCAACCTTCGACTTTGCGACATTTGAAGCAATTTCGTACTTCTAGCTGACGCGAGCTAATGAGTTATTTGTATTGCCACCCATGTTTGGCAATCTGACAATTTGACTGTGGTTATTGAATGGCGCCACTTACTCGTCATGTCATCATGTTATCATTGGACTCTGGATACAGTAACCCCAGAGACCCTCCAACATGACCGTTGATTGTCCGCGCCTTTTCGGGTAACTCCCATATACCACATATGGAAGCCATGCCACATCTGCAACCTGTGAACGCGTCCAGTTGCAATCAACTTTACAAATGGTCTGCTGTCAGTGCAGACCATTCTCTGGATTCTGGGCGATTATACTAAATGGCATTTACTTTATAACTTAAATCTGGGTACACTGAAAAACACACAACTAATGTATGAAATGATGATACTAACTTAAGACGTTTTAGACAAAATAGTCACAAAGAGAACCCAATACATAAATCTAAATGAGCCAAAATGTTCGTATCAGATTAAAAACAAAATTTCCTGATGGAACACCAAGCGAGGTTCCGGTCAAAATCAGTAGTAAGAAAATATGACAAATAATAAACTAAAAAAAAAAATTCGTAATAGAATTCAAACGTAATAGTCTAATTGCCGTGTATATTTGACACTTTGCTATTGTTCCATACAAAATTGACATATTAATAAAATGTTTGTGAATACAACCAATAATAAACTTCAGAAATGCTTCGAAAGTTTTGGGCCAAATATTACAAAATACTAACTGTGCAAGATTTAACACATGGGCACAAAAGATAACCAGACTTCAATTATCAATGGCATTGAGAATCTTGCACGCAAGTGGCGAATTCGAAAATTTGATGTTTTCTGATATGAGACAATGTTTACTGTTCAGACTCAAAATTATCCATTTAAATGTCAGCATTATTAATTAAAACGAGAACAAAATTTATTCTGTAAATTTTTCACAATTTAATCGGTACGACGAAGTGCTTAAACAAATATACTTAATTATGGTCAGATGTAATTACGACTGACAATGATCTACAGTTCTGAATGTTAAACGGTCAAAATTGACTATAAACAGAAATTACACACAACCCATCTATTTTACTATTTTGGATATGGTAATATGATTTAATTAGATCATAATTGATTTTAGTACATATGCGAGCGTGTCGTAATAATCAATAACAAGAGTCAGCATTTTATATTTAGTAAACATGGAATATATGTACAAATAATTAAAAATAATATAATAGTAATATAGTAATGTATAAATTTAAACATCCTCTTAATATCATCACGTTGAATCACTACTCATATCAAAAGTGGATTCTAGTGGTCACTGCTAAGAACAACGCTGTGAAAGTATGGGATGTTAAGCTATAATACACTTTCATGAACGAGATCGTACTTCAAATACATCTACACTAAATGAAGGTTCGAATCGTTGATACAAATTAAAACCTTCTCTTAATATCATTTCAATGAATCACCTGTCATGTCAAAATTCATTTCTTATTTTTCTGACATTTTGCAAATTAAAAAAATGTTATTTCATAGCTTATGAATTTTTAAATATTTTATTTAGAAATTCATGTGAAAATAAATAAGAAAAAAGAGATTAAAACAAGAAGCCATAAACATGTCAACGTACGAGTATATAATTTTTTTTTTTTTAAACAATATTTTAAATTTAGTTTTTCAAATCAGATTTTTTTTTATGAGTTACAAAATAGCAATTACAGAGAAAAAAAAAACAGAATAGAAAAATAACATCTTTTCTAATAAAACTTGACAGTTTTATTATATTAATTTAAATATTCATTAAATACGGGAAAAAAAAAGAATTTAGAAATCATAGATAATAATTTTGGTGTTAATTGATAAATAACACAAAATGAATGGACCACCGAATGATTAACGAGCGGAAATATTATTAAAGTGAATCATTCAGATATTAGTTTTGGTGCATATAAAGTCACAAGAAGAAATTAGTAGCAGCTTTCGATTAGAAAATACTAGACTCAAAGCCATTGATAAAACAATACACAATGAATCACTGCATACTCGGTTGCTTTCTTCGAATACCAATATAATTCTAGTATAAAAATCTACGAATATAGGATTGAATTAAAGTTCCCTAAAAAAAACCATTGTGGGAGTAGAGTCTATTTCATAAGAATGCATGAAAATCAATCATTAAAAATAAATCACTACAGTAATATTATAGTAAGAGATCCCACCTACACTATCGTGGCGGTGAAGTTCAAATTCTATTGAGCATAAAATTTAATCACAGTAGAAATCATTTGTATTTATTTTTTTTTTTTTAATAATAGTGTGTAGTGCATAACGTAAGTATACTGACTTGTTAAGGTTAATGCTGATCAAAAAACATATACTGTGCCATATGATATATTTGATAGTTATATTTAACACATTGACGTTTTAAATGAACGACATCCTGAGGCAAAACTCTAGTCGCCTGTAATCACTACAAGTATCTTTCCACATCATTTTTTAGTTCAGTTCATTGGTTGAATCAAAAATTGACCGAATAATAAAGTCATCTACAGTCTATTTATATGAAGATATGTGAGAAAAAAAAAACCTCTTTTCACATCAATCAATAAAACACCATACAAATAAATAAATGAATGAAAACACTAAAAATGTTTCTCTCTTTTCATTTACAGATTAAAATTATCCAGAATAAGTTTAAAAAAAAAACACATTTCCCATCATGGAATCAACAACAAATCGTCGTGCCACAGTTCAAGTACACCATCAAACCAATAGTAAACAACAAAAACAAAAACATCGACACAATCAACGAATTGACGAACCTGCAATTCCATTATGTTCAAGTGGATGTAGTCGATATTATTATGATGCACCATCATCGTCAACAAATTTATTTCCCGATTTTATACCACCTAGAGATATGCCCCAACCAACACAAAAAATGAATTCACGTTTAAATAATATACCCCAATTTCCTGACGATCCAGACACAATTGAATTTTGTTTGGACGAAGAACCTGCAGCCGCACAAAAATTCTATAAAAAAAATTATGACAATAGTTTTAATGGCACAGGTTTTGGCAATTCAACAATAAATGGTCCAATTGGTGGCAATCACACTGGATGTAATACAATCGTTGGTGTTCACAATAGTATTGGCGGTATGTCCAATGTTAATTGTAATAATATGAATCATTGTAATACTACTGGTGGTGGTGGTGGTGGTGGTAGCGGCAATCGTCATCAAAACAAACATCGTAATTTTGAACCACATGTTCGATGGTCACGTAATAATATTGCTGTTACAATGGAACGTTTTCAACCAATTGCATCACCATCATCAGCATCCGAAAGTTCATCATGTGCATCTAGTCATCAAGATTATTCATATGCATATTATGAACCGGGTGCAATAATGTGTCATTCTAATATACCAACACCAGATGATTGTGCGGGACCATCATCTGTGTTACCACCACCACCAAATTCAATGCGTGCCCTTCTTTTGAAAACCAAAGAAAAATCACATAAAACATTACCGGCTGCCAATAGACATACATATACAACACGTTATGGAACCCATGAAAATATCTATGAAGATGTATCGGATGAAAAAAATACACGTCTCGCATCATCTGATCAATCACTATCGGAACGTGGTTGTACAAAAAAAGAATTTCAACATATTTTAAATAATCATTATCGTGTTTTAGAAGAATTAAATTTATCTGTTGAAGAATTATTAATGTCAACAACACCACCGGATCCATCACCGTTAATGATTAGATCATCAATGCAATCGCCACAACATCAAATGGGAATTACGGTACAACCAATAGCAGGTACATCATCAACATCATCAATGGCGGTATGTCCAACAAATGCAATAATTAATCAATTATCATCGTTGGATTTAAAAGATGATACAAGATCACCGGTTAGTGAAATTATATTAGGTGAAGATAGTGGTTTTAGTGGTAGTAGCAGTGGCGCTAGTTATATTGGTAGTCTTAGAAATTATAAAACTGCAATAACACGTTCATTAAGACGTTCATCGGCACCAAATTGTACATCAAATAATAATAATAATCATAATAATAATAATCATAATAATAATAGTAATAATCATAATAATAATAATCATAATAATAATAGTAATAGTAGTACAAGTAATAAAACATTATATGGAAGTTGTCGAACGGCAAAATTCCCCCATGAACTTCGCCAAGGTTCATTTTATAATTCAAATGCGACAAAATTAAAAACAATGGATAAAGATGATATGCAACAACTACAACAACAACAACAACAAATACAACAACAACAAAAAGGCATCAAATTCTCGTTGTGGAATAAACGTAGTTGAAATGATCCATTAATTTTAAATATTTCCTCACCCTTAATGTAATTAATTAATTCTATGTTTCGTTCACAATGGAATGATTTGAAATTAATAAAATTAATGGAAGAAAAACGAAATGTTGCACCAAAGGAATGCTATAAGGTAAGTGTTCCACAAAAAGCTTCTTATGATTAATTAACATAATTTAAAAACAAAAAAAACGTGTACGAAAAAGTCTTACCTTGTTAATGGCTCATTGGTTTTAGGTTTGACATTACGTTTTTTTCTGTAAATAATTTTTTTTTAAATTATTTAAATGTGACTTTTGCGATTCCAATAATGTTTTTATGACAATAGTTTTTAATTAAAAATAATTAAATACTTCAGTTGGATTCTTATAATTTTTAAAATCCATTATTTTGCACAACATCTAATAATTTTTTTTATTATTTTACTAATTAAAGCAACTTAATTATAATTAGTTGCTGTTAATTATATTTTTCAATTTCACTTATTGGCTTCATATTTATTCGCCGCGCAACTCGGCAAATTTCATAACAAAACACAAGCGAGTAAATTATAATTTTATCGAAAAAATAGATGTTAAAACGATCTGCATTAATAACAGATCATTTAAAAAAAAATGACTTAATTTAAATTATATGATTATAATTGTCTATTGTGAATATGCTTTTAAATTGATCATTTTAGCATTCAATTTCTTGCGCGAACGTCAGTATTTAAAATTTCTGAAACAATTTACCTTTCGAAGTATCGACAACTAGTGGAAAAGGCACAATTATCGATCACAATAAATTACTATTTATTATTATGATTATTATTATGAAAAAAAATTGTACACAATTTTTGACGAAAAATATAGACTTCACCTAGTCAACAATATATGTTTGTATTATCTTCAATCACGCGACGTCAGACAATGTATATGTATATTAGCTTCGCAATTAAAGCACATAGAAGAAGATATTAATTTAGTTATTAGTCAGTTATTAGTCAGTTACTCTGAGATATGCCTAAAGTTTTTAAATAATCTATGTGTATAAACCACTAATTTATGTTCTTTCTATTTTCAGACTGCTGTTCTCTAAATTATAAGTATATAGTAAAACAAGGAGTTCTAAATAGATAACTTTCTTAGAAGGTTAACTTCATTTAAAAAAAGAATAATAATTTATAAAATATTATTCATTAATTTGCCAAGGTTATTTACATTGTAAAAATTCTAGAATATTCATCCATAAACAAAATTAATATAACTATAGCTGCCATTTATTATATTTAAATTGCTTTTTATAACAGTTATAGAAAACAAAAATATAGAAAAGAAAATTAAAAGATGAATATATTATTGCAATTTTTTGCGATTTTAATTTAACAAATCAGTCAAACTCAGTAAATACGTACGGTTAAAGAAAAAAAAACTGCAATAAATTAATGTCACTACATGAATGCATGAATGTGTTATAAAAGAGTATTGTCATTGACAGTGTGTAACAAGATTAACATAATATACTTAAAATGTAGCAACATTAGTTAAATTAAACTATATTACATCCAATAATAACTGTTCTAAAAACTACAATATCATTATTCTTGCAGAATTTAGTACAGTTTTTAAAGAATAATTTGTTATTATATAATAAAATAATTTATCAAAGAATGAAATGTCTTAAATTAAGGAAAATTATGCAATTTATGCTTTCCAATTACTACAATAATATGATATTACTCGCCGTTTATTGCAGTTATCGAAATCGTGCGAATTTGCTAATAAAAGCTGTTATGTTAATGGTATTTTTTTCATTTTCTTATAAATTAATCTTTCTATTACATAATAATTTAAACAATTAGCATTAACGTAGTTATCGCTAGTTTTTAATAAATATTTAAATTGATTCAATTCTAGGCTGTGATACCTATGTAAAAAAAATCCAATTTTTTTATTTTTTTTATAATATTTTAATAAATTGAATATGATTCTGATATGGGAAAGAAAATGTTGTTTTATTAATAAAATCTACCTTGAAAACCTAATATTTGTTCCACAAATAACCCAGTTCAAAAAGAAGTTACAGATGCAGTCACCACTAGAAAAACGGATCTTAGGATATTAGTAGTTTGTCCATGTCCAAAAAAAAACAAGGCTTAAAGTTTTGATTTTTGGAGTTTGTGTACACACACTACTCTTCATAATTATTCAAAACTTCAGCCAACCAATTAGACGGTTCACAACATAATTATGAACGAACAATTAATAGTATTCTTAAAATGCTATAGAAGATGTAAGTAAATGTCAATATTATTTGTTCCATAAAATTTATCATGTGATATGATGAATATGCATACTAGGTACAGTTTGAAGGGTAATAATGACTGTATAACAAATTTGTGTAAAATTCATTTGATTATTAGCAAAAAATAGGTCGTACATTAAGCACTTCCATCTCAGTTAAATTCCAAATGAGAAAAATGTGCAAAATAAAACTTATTGCATTTCGATTCCATAAAGTGGCAAATTAGCACTTTAAACTTTATTTACTTCTACACAGTTAGTACTCGGGTATACGGCATATAGTATTTTATAAGAATTCAATAAAAATAACCTTATCCACAGTTCAGTTTTTATATCATCTACCTTATCAGAGATAAAATAGCCTATGATATATGCAAACTTCGTTGAGAATTAGTTCCAAATGGTCATCAGGATGCGACATTTATTATTAGAGGTCAAAATTAAGATATTATATTTATATTAACAAACACATTGATTTATATCCTCAAAGTGTTGCTACCAAATTAAATTCTAGATGTAATTCATTATGAGAATTATTTTCATAGAAGTATCAAATTTAAATACGCAAAAATGTACAGTGTTAGGGAGCGTTTGAAATACTAATATCGATTCCATCAAAACAGGTAGGTCGTATAACTTTAATAAAAATTGTCATAAATTCGACGGATATACAATGACGACTTTGATTGATGGAAACGTACTAGCTAGAGTCACTGCTAATTAAGGGGATCGTTGGTGTCACGTGGATATCACTACTTTTTGACATTCGATTGGGATAATTTTGCCTCAATATTTGCATCGTATCATGAGCTTTGTGTGATGTTGGTCAATTCTGTGGGAACCACATCTGTAGGTGCAATTCATCTAAGTCATGAAAAAAAAATGTTTTTCATCATTTCCGATAACGATCAATAGTAGTTGATACGGCATTGCCTCAAGCATCTTCAAAGAAATATGGCTCAATGATGCTGCTGGCCCAAATGGCACACCATGCAGTCAGTCACTCTACGAAGTTGCAATGGTCATTTATGTATCAATTAAGGATTTTCAGCATCCCAAATAGGTCTTAAATCTTGTAAATCAAGTTTGTTGGAATAATTATTAAAAATGCGATTAATTCAGTGATGGAACTGAATATTAGTAAAGAACAGGCTGATTTCAGATCTGGCAGATCGTAAACAACTCAAATAAACACGTTAAGAATGATAGTCGAACAATTGTTCGACCGTCAAAATCTTATTATGATGCAGACAATTGTTGGAATCTACGAATTACGGTCTTATCATGATTTACAGTGCAGATAATTGAATTGCATCAAGAAAAGTATATAATGATGTTTTTAATGAACATTCCTATGTTAAGCAGAGTTGTATTTGTTCATAACAAAGAATCATATGGTACGAGGTAGGATGTAAATCGACTTGAAAACCTTTAACGTTTGACGTCTGACGCGGCATGGGTGCTCTTTGTTTTCATAACTTTACTATGCAATTGGCAATTCGAAGCAAAATGCTAGTAAATTTAATTTAAGTAAATACTTAGAAAATATATTTTTACGCCAGAAATTAACAAGAAAATTTAATATTCTAAATGCTTTTTAAAACTTCCAAGAAGACATGAAGGTAAATATTATGTATTTTAGTTAATTTTCATTGTTACTTAAACTCTTATATACCCCAACATGGTTTATTATGGTGAAAACTTAGTTTAAAATTGAGTAATTTCCTCTTGCAGTTAGTTTGTATTTAACTTCTTTATTGTTTAATATTCACTTCAATATTTTCCCAATGTGTAACTTCTTACAAAATTCTTCCTTCCCATCTTATACGGTGCAGTTATTCTACATTCTTCAAACAAAACGAAAACTTTTCATTTATCCTTTCGGTTTTAATACTAACTCATTATAATTAAATTATTATTACATTAAACAATAAAGTGAATTGAAGCAAAACTAGGTTGTATATGCACATTGCAGATTGACGATAATTTCTTGAAAAACATTTCAAATATGTTGGTTAGTTATATTATAAGTTACCAGTGGCTTGATATATGTGCCTTGAAATCCTAATATTTCATGTAACAGAATAGAATATATGTCAACAACATAATAGCTTAGGACGTTCTGCGTTGAGCAGGCATTGTGCAATTATAATATGAGCATTCACAGAGTTTCAGAATGATGGTATGAACTGACAGCATGCCATTTGGAAAATTGAATAGAACTGGGCGAGCCCATAGGTTGCGGATAGTGCAACGGCCACCATATTTGGAATATGATGGTTACCCGAAAGGTTGCGGATAATCAACGATCATGTTGAATGGTATATGCGGTTACTGTGTAGTAGCAGTGTTGTATGTTTACGTACAGCTGTAGTAAAAATGTTATGTGAATTTGATTTCAATAACATTAAATTAGATGCAATCGAAGAGACCCTCAATCAGTTCGGAATGGAGAATATTAGGTACTATATACAACTTATTAATAGAAATGACATGAATAGTGCAAGTCGAGCTTGGTATACATTGCATCAAAAATACGTTGATAGAGACACTCTATAAGGAGGAGTCTTCGCAAGCTTTCAGCTATGTATAAAATTCTCAAAAAGCTAGAAGGGGTCAGGATCAGGTTTGTCAGTTACACACACGATATATTGGTTCTGGCCTGTAGTATGTTCCTCTGAATGATTAATAGTATAGTGGAAGGTACAATAAAATGAATGGATAATTACTCAAGAGTATGCGGACTAAACGTTAAACAAAGCAATACATAACTAGTACTGTATACACCAGAAGTATAAACATTGCTAGATTTTCACTTCCAAAAATGGGAGAATAACTGTAAAACAAGCAGCCAACGCTGGGTATCTAGGCGTAATATTCGATAAACTGAATTGGAGACCAAACATTCAAAAAACAGGATGAAAAGGTAAGTATTGGTTTTTACGTCTGTAATCGAATGATTGGTAAATCACGAGGAATTCGAAATAGTGTAATACACTGTTTGTTCACTGGTTTCATGGCCGGTCTTCGATAAGGTTCGTACCCGAACTCAGATAGAGCAGGTGCAGAGGGACGTTGTGAGAGATAGCGTTAGAACGGTCACAGATACGATCGATACACTTCTGTACTTGCTCCCAACATATGATATATATGCGACAATCACTATTAAATAAAGAAGAGTAACACAAATTGGTTGATATCAACAAGTAATGAATCTTATAACAGATGTCACAATTTACTTCGATAGTCAATCAACAATAAAACGAAAATAAAACCATCATATTTGTTAATTTATGTGAAAATAAGCATGGCACAATAACTGACCGTACTAATATTATGTATACTTAAAGGATGGATGAATTGAATGCAACAAGACTGTCACAACCTTAATTCCACATGCATCACAATTTATATCTAGCAATTTCGCTTCATTCTCCTGCTCACCACTGGTACTTGCCTGTTAAATGATTTGATTCTCCGACCAGATTATTTTTGATTGGTCAGATCTGCTACCGCACAGTCAGTCAATTACACATCTTAAGCCTTATAATCGTGGTAAACACCTTAATATTTGACAAACTTCATAAATCAACTATTCAACCAACAGATTTAACAATTAGAAAAAGTAGTATTTGTCTCCAACTCCAGAATTTGATAATAGGTGATATTTTATGATTCCTAAAAAAAAATATGAGATTTGTGCCACTATCAATTTACTGTCACACAAGTTTTGGGTGATCTTCTATCAAACTGACAATTTCAGATAAGTGTGTATTTTGCAATACGACTGACTGATTAATGAACACATTAATCAGATTAATGGTCAATCACATCAAGTTATGACGAAAACTTGAATATGTGTCATTCTCAATTAATTTTTAAATAATGTAACTTAAGGGTTTAGGAGAATTGCGACAACTGTCAGGCTGTATTCAACACACCAAATTCAAATATGTGGTGGATCGCTTTTATGCGCAATAACTGGCATCTTTTTCTGAATCTGCCATCTACTGTCAGAACACTGCCGAAACATTGGCAGTTATTTACTACATCTATTTTATCACTAACGTCACGGAATATGACATTATATTATATTATGACTATATCAATCATCATCCATTTTGTCTATGCCAACTTAAAAAGTCATTGTAATTACACCATCCTGTCTACCATAATTTACGATACTAGACAACTGTCGATAGCCGAATCGTAGTGTATATTTTATAATAAATTTATGGGAAGATTTAAGAAAGTTGCTATTGTTAAGTGATTCCATAATATTCCATAAGAGTGCATTAATGTTTTATCAATTTTTTTGCGTGACGCTTAGATTTAATGCTTCAAATTATTTGTAAATGACACAAATGCATCCCATACTTGTATTTAATTTATAATTGCTAATAATAAAATTATAATTTAGCATTATTGACATAACACTTGCTGATTAGTTGCATTGACTCATACTTACGAATTAATTTCAGCATACTTTTATATATAGGCATAAGACAGTAGCTAGAAGACAGAAGACTTACACACTATTCAGTACAAGTAGAAATAGAAAGTGTTAAATGGATTAGGTCTTTTTATTTTAATAAAATTCAAGTATAAATTCTCAATTGTCCTCAATTGCAGTCGTTGATGTTTAATTAGATTACTTAGATTATCCTTAATCGTATAGTAACATAAGTACTTTAATACTAGTACTGTACTTCAAATGCAAAGTACACCCTTAATGAGCCTAATATATACGAGTATATCAGTACATATATTTTAAGATTTAAATTTTACTGACGCTTATTCATTTTAATAAAGTAAATAACAGACTAATTAGAATTAAACAAGACAAAATGATAAAAAAAATAAGGAGAAATTACCAGAAAAATTTTGATATATTGGAAATTTTAATAATATTATTTGAAAAGGATATTTGGACATAAGATTTTACCAATATCGCAATCGTACTGATCTTACATATACGTAAACATATGACTCACGATCGCCCACAACTGAATGTGAGTAATGGAGAAAATGACTTTGTTTGAGACTACCATCATCAATTAAATGGCTAGAATCTATGAGAAATGTAATTTATGAAAGTGGCTTTACCAAAATTTTCTCAAAATCTATGCAAATTCTAGCCATAAATCTCATTAATATTATTATTGAAAAGAATCAGAGGAAATGATTGAAATAAATCTAGATAAAATATAGTATTGACAATGTCTGAAACGATATATTGTTGAGTGGAGAAGATGGTATAATTATCAAGCAAGTAACGAAATTTGCATCCATGTAAGTTGGAACTAGGAGTCACTATGTTTTGTTGGCATAAAAAATCACCACGTACAGACGTTATACAGATGGCACATACCATAGAATTGTGAATTATTCAAGCACATGTACTCCATATAAATTTGTGATCCGTGATTTATGGTACAAAATTAAAGTCCAAAAAGAAGTTAAAATTAAAGTCCACAAAGCCATATAACACTTAACAAAAAGCGGACATGAGAAGGCAGACAATGATTTTCCTCCAAGTTCATACAAATTCAAATTCACATTTCAACATTTGAAAAATGCAAAAAATGGTATTGGTACCGGGCTTGGTAACGATTAACGGTAACTGGTCTATGTGTCAGAACTGACATAATTTCTAAACAGATTTTTTGCAAGATAGGATCAGTTCACTTTTGGAATCAAGTGCGCTTATTTTTTACAGTTCAGATAAATATTCCACAGTTCACATGTCGAGTGAGCTTTTATAATTTAACCTTTTGTAAGGCAGGTTTAAATACTTGTAGTCCTGTTCTACATAAGTCCATCGTATAAGGTTATATATTAATAAAAATTTAAATTCAAACTTGAAATGGAGTCATTTTAGAGTTATGATATGAAACTCAAAATAAAAAAAAACTGCTTAATTGCTGTATAATAAATGGTTTCAATATAACAACTACTAGCATAATAATCTTTTTTCAAAATTGACGGGTTTTTGGGGTGTTGTTTTGTTATTAAAGACTATATAAAGACCATTTTTGAATTGTTGCTTAATATTTGAAAAGGTACAAAAAATCAAAATTGATTTAAATTACAGTCATTTAGTATATTTTTAGCGGAAATAATAAATTTAAAATACATTTAGGTCTTTGATGTTATTTATTTTCATTTTGTTTTATTCGAATTTAGTGACTTTTGCCTTTGAAGAAATAAAAAAAAACGCAGTTACTATTTTTTCTGTTTTGGTTCTTGATGGTTTAAATTAAAGTGAAATATAACAAGAAAAAAAAAACGAAGAAAAGAAATTATAGTTTACATTAAATAATTACATAATTGGACGCTATAAAATAAAATGAAAATTGGTTACATGAACTTCTTTTCCTTGATCCCCACATTAAAAACAAATAATCATTAAATGTTTTGATCTTGTGCCACACATAAATTACCGATGGTACAAATTGTTATCAAAGAACCAGATGTAATATTAGTTATTGATATTATTTAAGCCACCTGGTAGATTCTAAAAAGATGTATTTTACTAGAAATGTTATAGTAGTGTTATCGTTCGATTCTGCGGCAGAAACTATTTAGTAACCTTTAATTTCTCAGCCCTCATTTTATGAGTAGGTATTCATAGTGATAGTTTTATGGGCTGATATTTACAATTGTAAATTGAATTTTAACGGAGCTGAGGACCGTTCAAATTTAGTACAATCAATTTAGACCAAATCTCAATGAAAATTCCTAATATATTATGTAATAAAAATCAAATTTGAAGATGGTATCATACTATTGGAGTGAAGGAATTGATTGTCTAATATGCTGAGATTGCTCAATTTATATTGGTGTACTACCAAAATTACGATCACAATATACGTCTGTTTTATGGCGTGTGATTTTCACTCAAATTATATATATTGCACTATTGTTTGCGAACTTGGAGAGTAAAAATATCACTAATAAACTAAGTAACTGTACACACCACTCTACCGAATTACATAAATGTTAGACCGATCAAGTGCTTATTTCACTAGATATTTCAGTTTTTCGATAGACATTTAATGTTATATATAGGAAACGGCAAAATAACATCGTAATACCGGAGTAAGGTTTAATATGATGATCTATATTGGTATTTACCGTGGCTATAATGTGGTGGACGAGAAATGCACAAATTATGTATGGAAGTCAAATGACACCAGACAATAATTTAACTTATTTTAATCAGTAAGGAGTAAAAATTATACATGGGAGGTACGCTAGGAAGTTATCTGATTAAGTTAACATTTTCATATATTTTTAATTATATTAACGATTATTCCTTCAAGACGATACACAAATGATCTCAAATACAATAGTCGCTTGAAACTTTGTAACTCGCCTAAAATTACAGGTACATAATACAAAAGAACAATATAATTATATATAATATAATTATATTAATCTTTGATATTATATACCCAATTATAATCTAAAAGTAGTAAAAAGTTTGTATGGGAGGTACTTGAAGGAGTACTCCAATTTTTCTCACCATCGAACTATCGCTAAATTCATGGCGATATGTCACAAACATATCAATTATACATGTAAAATTTGAAGTCTGTATGTATTATACAAACAATTTTAATCTAGAAAATAAAGAAAGGAGTAAAATGTTTGTATGGGAGGTACTTGAAGGAGTACTCCAATTTTCCTCATCTTCGAAGTTATCGTCACAAATTAGATAAAATGACACGTGCAAAATTTCATAGCGATACTCGAAGCATTCTCATGTTATCGTGCTCACAGACGGACGGACGCATAATTTTTACTCCATACTGATTAATATAAGTCATATGATAGTAACATTCACTAATTTAAGCGGATTCTCTTTAATGTATATTTATATATTATGTTGTGATCCGTTAAACAATTTCCAGGGCCTACAATAATTGGCAACCAATTATACGTTTCTATTGTTTTTCAATTATAAGCACTTCTGTGTAATTTTTTTTTTCCTGAGATGTTTATTTCTTGGCGTTACATGAACGGAATTAAATACAATAGACACTTGGAACTTTGTTCCCAGGGCCTAAAAATTATTAAAGCTTAGTGTCGTAAAATGAATGATGGAATATACCCGACGGCATGAACTTTATCTTATAATTTAATTGGAGAAATCATTGCAAAATAAAATAAACTGAAATCAAAAACTGAGCACATAAATTTTAAAAAAATTAAGCAAACCAAGAATAAAGAATAATGGCGTTCAAAAATATTATCCAGATCCAGTTTGTGTGGATACAAAGTTGGCTGAAAATCTACAAAAAAGAAACCGGGCAGAATTCAGTGGAACCAAATGTAATAGCACACGTTCTTAGTCAATGGTTGTTAGAAACCGATTATTTCTTTATCAAATCATATCCTGGAGCCTTCTTACGGTTCATGCTGATTCTTATTTCTTCTTTTAGCTCATGTAGCATCACAGGTTCAAGATGTTGTTCATCTACTTTAATCACTGGCGTTACATTTTCTTCCTCTGTTTGTCTTAGAAGAAGGAAGTTGAAGGATTTTTTCTAGGTGCTCCGCGAATAAATCTTTCTATTAATGAATCCTTCTATTTAGCACTACGAACTCACGATCTTTGGCATTTTGCTATTAATGGTATTTGAATTTTTGGGCTTTTTACACACCACCAGAATGATCCTGTCCAATCTCCTAAATGTGTTTTAACATTAAAATCACCCTCAAAGTTGAAGTTATGTCCCAATGACTTGAAGAGTTTAGTATAATCGTCTGTTTTCATATTGTGCCTTGCAGGACAATATATTGCCAATACATTAATTTTCTTATTTTTTGTTTACACCATTATTGTTGTTAGTTGCATTATATCTTTAGGCCCTGGGAACGAATTTCCAAGGGTCTATTGTATTTGATTCCGTTCATGTAACGTCAAGAAATAAACATCTC
>JANSTX010022839.1:0-15678 GCA_027564355.1 Penthetria funebris
GCAAGAAGCACTTTAACTAAATACCTCATTACATATTATATGACCTCATTACAGTTATCGATTCAGGGTTTTTAGTAGTTGTTGTATGAAAATCTTGTATTCGTTTTTAATTTCATCACTTCTACTCGTATTATATGCATTTAAATTATCAATTACTATAAACAATATTCTGCTTTACTTACCATATTTCTTGAGATGTGTTTCCAGATTTTTACAACCTATAGCCATTTATGTCAAATGTTCACCAATTCCTGTATTCATTTCCACTACCTCTCCATCCTTATGAGCCAATAAAATATAAATCCTAATAAAATGATAAATTACCAATTTGAATGCATTTATTTATATTGCATTTTATTTTATAATGCACAGAACATATTACACGCTACATGCATACAATTATTTACAGTTTTTTTTTTATGTTTTCATTTTTTTTTTTTAAATACGAGTATATATATTTATATAATAAATTAATTTTATACCATTAAATAAAACACCAAATGATTGGTTTTATTGTTAAAATGTTATGCAGATGCTAAATATAAATTCATGTAAATTTGTTTCCAATAAATACTTTTAATAATTTTATTTCAATATGGAAAATTCATTACAAGTTTGTGGTATGCAGGGTTATTGATTTTTTCTCTTTATTGAAATATTTTTTTTTAAAAATTCCATATAACTTATTTGAATAAATATTCTGCAAATTATATTATATAATTAGGAAATCAGACACGGTTGCACAAGAATATAAATTGATTTATTCCAATTAACAAAATTATGGGCGGAAATTATATAAACTTTATTCATATTCTGAATGTTTCTAATCAATTTCTTTTTATAATGAATTTGACACTATAATTTTAGTATGCTTTCTAAAATCAAGACATTATTGATAAAAATAATTTGTATCCAGTACAAAACGCTTAAGAGAAGGTTATAAAATTCAACGACATATATATTTTTGAGAAAGAAACTAAAGAAACTGAAATAACTGTTTTGCAAGTTTTTCGGGTTTTTTAAATTTTAAGTACTTACATTTCAAATTGGTGTGAAATTCAAGAAAACTTATTAATCGTTTTGACTTTAGCACCTTCAATTTATTCGTTAATAATCGTTTATTTGATATTCATCAGTATACTGAAATAGTTTAAAATGAATTTCTAATTTGATGAAATATCTGTCACTTTATAGTGACAATCGATTACTCAGATAAAATCTAGTTTGTTTACAGGGCCGTTAAAAATACAAACGTAACACTTTTTAAGTCGCTAATTTCTGATTACTAACAAAATATTTTGAGCTTATTTAAAAAAAAAATCAAATAATGATCTTTTGTGTCATGATTACAAAATTGGCTTTAAAGAATTTAAATTTAAAATTACAAAATAATTTTATTTATCAGCAACTATTTCAAATAAAAAAAAAAAAATAACAGCACTAATTGGTATTTATAATTTCAATTTTTACAGGTAAAAGTATGGTTTCAAAATCGTAGAACAAAACACAAAAGAATGCAACAAGAAGAGGAATCAAAGGGTAATGGTAGTAATAGTGCTAATAGTGGTACAAATGATATGTCCAGACAAAGTTATGATGAAGATGAAATGATTGATATGGAAATGGATGATGATTGTTTAACTGATGATGAAATTGAATCGTCACATTAAAAGTTTTTTTATTTGAATTTTTTTTTTTTTAAAGTGAGTGACACAGTGCGATATTATCAAATAAATGCAGAATTTATTAATGTGTTTTATGAAGGGGAAAAAAAGACAATTAAATTAAATTTGTGATAACATTTCGACATAAACTCTCTATATTTTAAAAATGATTTTAAGTATTTTAAAATTTTTTAAAATAGAACTAATACAGTCATCGTTATGGTGACGAATGAACTGACCGACTGTCAATAATATGGTTACTTAATCCATCTTTGCCTACACGTGGTGTACACGATTACTCGAGTCATGATACATGTCAACGATGGTTTGTGGTGGAGCAAAGTAATATTGTAATGCCACCCTAAGCGTCATTATGGCATAAAGGGTTGACATAATGCAGAAAAATGATAGTCGTCGCGATAAAGGTGGAAGATAATGAAGATAATGGATATAATGATATTAGTCGCGCTACATCACATTCATTTAATTCTTGTATAAAATCATTAATTATTTGTAAAAAAAAAAAAAAAAAAAAAAATAGAAGACTAATTTCTCATATAAGTTCATCACATCTGTACAAATTAATACATCTCTAATTTATTAGCTAGAAAAATTCTAAAATTCATGTTTTTAGAATTAGTGTTTTTTTTTTTATGAAAAAATATAAAAAATTTATAAATTCATAAAATCGTGCCAAATGTAATGTAAATATTTTCAAGTGATAGAATTTATTTAATTCATTTTTTTTTTCTTTTAAGTATATAAATTACAATAATTTATTTATTTTTATGTTAATTTTAATTTTTCGATGTGTTGATAAATTAATTTAAATAATTATCGGTCATGGTATGTATATATATATATATGTATATAGTGTATTTTTTATTAATTTTTAACAGTTTGTTTTATTTCTATGCTTTCTTTTGGCAAATGATTTTAAATGGATATTGATTTTTTTTTTTTTAAATTAAATGTTTGGTTCATTGAATATAAATTAGTAATTATATTATAAAAATTTAGAAGATATCTCAGATCATCGCAGCTATTGATTTTAATTGAAAGTTCTTAATTGATTTTTATGTAATTATTTTTTTTTTTAAATTTTGCATAATAGCATAAATTAGCAATTTTCATTTAATATCATATCAATAGATTGAAAAATGATGAATTAATTTGTCCACAGTTTGAGAATTGTGTAATAAGGCATTCCATTTTCCGCAGGTGGGTATGTGTTTTTTTTTTATCTTTTATTTTGTGTATATGGTTTTCATAGTTCCCTCTGCCATAGTTGCATTGTTTCCAGTATTAATGTAAGTTGTATGTTTTTACTATAATAAATCTTGTATCATGTTTTTATTATAATTTATTGATAAAATAAATAAATAAAAAATTTAAATTGATAAAATTAAATTGACAGTTTTTAGAATTTTGATAACATAAAATGAAATCAAATGTAAAAGATCAATTTGAAATCTATACGGCCCTTGTGGTTATGATATATTTTGAAACCTTACAATTGAGTTGCATATACGTAACCATCAGAAACAGAAATAGTACAAATATTTCAACAATTGTTTAATCATAAATGCTAATAAGGGCTGCGTACCAGTTTTTCTTAAAATTATTCAATTGTAGAATTAGAAATATTTTCTGGAACTCCTGCTGAAAAACTTGTTGCAATATGTTTTTTTTTTTTGATATAAACTATACATCATGATCACAATCTTTATCGATAAACAATTGTTGTTTAGTCGAATACCAGAGTCGAGTATCAGTGCCAAATTGCTCATGGTTTATGTTCATATCGTTTATTATAAGTTGTGATATCGTATGCTTTATTCATCTCTAATTTGTGCTTAATTAAAAAAAAACTTCAGAAAATTGTTTTGTAATTAATTGTTAATAATAATTACCAAATTTCACCATCATCGAATAAAGAATAAAAAAAAATCTCTCTGAATTTAACAATAATTACTTTTCATATTACACTGCAACATCAAATTAAGATAAAAATCAATACTTTAAAATAATAAATAACATAAATTAAAATTAGAGTGTCGTAAAGTATATAACATGGTTGTTAAAATTGTATTGGATATAATATAATTTTTATCTTTAATTTTATAATATAAAAATCAAAATGAGGAAAAAATTAAGAAATCATTTAAAAAAAGATTTATTGATATTATATCCATTTTATTATTAATGAGCATATTATCCACACAGGTAATAAATTACTCTTAATAAATAAAGTTTAAATACAAAATTTTTTTTAAAAAAAAAACGATAATTTTGAATATATATATATATATTATGCGGGTAATTTCTTTCATTCCTACATCGTAATTTAACTTTATTTATGGATTATCCAACTGACAGAGATTTAATGGTTATTTATTAAAAAATAAATTCGATCAAATATGAGTTACGCATAAAATTGGAATATTATTAAAATTATTCAGATAAAATTATAGTTTTGTCTGTATAGAAACCTAACAAAGTTTCTGAGTATTTAAATTTAAAAATATTCACACAAATTTTGTGTTGTCAATAATCTTTTTCAAAATGAGCTAATTTCAATCCACACCATTATTTGTTGTCAGGATAAAAAAGTTTCTGTATGTCTAAGTACATTTCAAATTTTCATCGATGAGATATTTCGATTATAAATTCTGTTACAAATATGCAATAGAAAATTCAGGCAGTAAAAACTTCTATAATCAATGAAATAAATATTAATTTTTATTAGGATAGAACCCAAAATTTGTAAAAAACAATTGATAAAAATAGAATGAGAAAAAAATCTTATAGTAGTAAGCGCTTATTGAAACTTTTTAAGGTATACGTAAAATGTTAATAAGTAACAATTAGTTGATTAATCAGACAACCTAGAACAATATGAAAGAAACTTACCATCTGGCTGGCAAACTACCCGGACAGTGCTTTCGAATTAAACAACGGACGATTTGTTGATCTCAAATGAGATTTAGTAAATACAAAGATGAACTGAGTTCTTTTTTAAATTACTGAATAGACTCGAAGTACAGGTTACCCAGACTCAGGTTGAGTGAAAAATGGTCAGCCGGGGTCGGTAACATATCACCCGATATATTGAAAGTGAATGGTATTACATCAATATTCAATTTTCTATATTATTAGTGATGTGTGCTCGTTTGATGATATTTCAACCGCATAGAAAGAGGGATTCAGACGGTCCAAATAATATGATTCATATGTCATTTAGAATTGTAGGTTAGAGTATATTAACATTATTAACATAACAGATGATAATTATATAAGTGAACATTCTAAGTACCGTATTCAATGAAATGAATATAAGAAATAGTCTACGTGAATAAATGTACTCTAATATAATAAAAAAAAAAACCACATTTCAATTTTGAAATCGGATATTCTAAAGGAACAGGCAACGCCAATGTATATGTTATTCGTCAACTTTAAGCAGGCATTCGATAGTCATTGCTCATGTTTAATTTAAACAATTCTGGAAAGTAATGGAATACCGTCTAAACTGACGAATATGTTTCGCGGTCTATATTATGATTTGCAATGTATTGTAGATTTTTGCATCGTGTAAGGCTTGTTGATATTTTTGACTCAATTTTAGGTGCCAAATAGGGATATCTAACTACTATAATTATTTTTGCTTCTCTTGGACTGGGTTATGGTCAAGGTAAACTGCGAACCGCATAGTATTTATTATAAGGGGACTAACTGGTCGTCATCATCAGAGTTGAGTCGATCTAGAGATCAAAGTTTTTCCAAAAATGTAACTGAAGAATTAAATGAATTACTTGGAAAGTTTTTTGACATTTGGTGGTGGTTCTAATATAAACGTTTATAAACGATTTGGGAAATGTTTAGTATATCATTCTGAGTAGAGTTGGCGGTACTCATAAATTCCAAAAATCTAAAGTTACGCAATTTTTAAACTAATTGTTTATGGGTACTATCTTATGGATGCGATGTTTATATGGTGATAAATAACATCGAGTTTCAAATTTAAGTTTATAGGAAGCTTGTAATAGTGAAATTTAAACTACACAATTTCCGATCATATTATTTGGTCACAGGTTAGATATTCCAATGTAAAAATACTCTTTTCATCATATGTACCATTTTTTGTTACGAATTTAGTGCTTTGCCAGTCGATGTACAGAAAAGCCAAAAATAACATAATAATCATCATCTTATAATAATGTCAATAAAATATTTTGTGCATCTGATTGACATCAAAACTCAGAAACCAATTCTTCAATTTGTTTACATAAAAATTATTCGCAACAGCATGCTCTTCAGGAATTAAATGCATTTATTGCACACGTTTTGAAAAATCAAATTAATAAATGACATATTTTGGGCATTGGAATTGCCCCATTAAAAATATTCTTTAGTAGTTGATCCATTAACCTTTCACAATTTATTCGATCACGCTACCAGTTACTATATGTTTACTTGTGAAATAAAAAAAATGTAATTTACAATTATAAAGTGGCTTTGATCATTTATTGCATTGGATCTCAATATGCATCAAAAATACATCACGTTTTTATAAAATATAAAAATTATAATATTGATTGCAATTATGTTATCTCAACAGCAAATTGTTCATTAACTTATACACTAATTATATGATGATAATAAATTAATTTTTTTTTTTTCTTTTTAATTTTATTTTACTTATTTGGTAACTAATTTAAGGCGACCATATATAAAATATATCCAACTGTTATTATACTCGTATTGTACAATGCTAATAATGTTAACAACAAATAAAGAAATAAAAAAAAAGGATAGAAATAAAACGATCAATAAAGATTAGTTGATTTTTCAACTCTTAAGGCTTACAAAACAACTTTTAAAAATAAAAAAAAATGTTTTAAAAAAAAATAATATACAACTGGTTCTTTTCCATATTATACTTTAATTCAATTTAAATTACTATATAATAGAATTTTACAAAACTTTTTGTGTATTATAATTATAGACATTATTATGACTATTCAATTTAATAATATGTAGTTAAGTAATTATTCATTGTAAAAATTGTAAAATAAAATTACAAATTAAAATTTAAAAAATGGAAAGAAAAAAAAAATTAACAAACTCTTTAAATTAAATAATTGAATTGATTTTGAAATTATCATATTAAATTAAAATTAATTATTCTGTGTAAATATAAATATATTATATATATATATGTATATAATTTGTTGTGTAATTGAAGTGAATGTATATATTATTATTAATTAATTACATACTCACATAAATACCAATATTATAATGATAAATTATTGTCTTAAATAACATAGAATGAGCTCACAGAATTTTAACAATGTTTAACAACTGGTTTTTACTATTAAAATCCATTCATAATCAAGTTTGGTGTATAGCATGCAAATGCAATTACAATCTGATAATGAGCGATGTTAGACAGTAATTTACCATATTGCATATAATTCTGCAGAACTTCAATTTACTATGTACATCTTTAACTATGTGACTGTAACAATATAAGAACATGATAAAATTAAATTATGTCCATCAATGAATCTGACTGTAGAATAAATTATAATAAATAGTGGCTTTGTTAAATTTTTTCAAATAGCTATTCAATGGAAGGTGATGGAAATAATAGTTACTGTGCAATGTTCTAATTTAATATGTGAAATAATTTACTAAGACTATCTTTTTATATAACTAACGAATTTGATTCTATTAATTATTAAAAAAATTAAAATAATCAAAATACACTATGTGATTTTTGTATTTTTTTAAATTTAAATTTGTCTTATAAATGGTGCATAAATCCTTTGTTTACTCAACCAGTCGACAAACGCGACATTAAACTTATCATTTCATCCTTCGAACATTACTTAATATCGTGTCTGAGTTACCAAGTAACATCGCGTAGAAGTAAATATGGGTTGTGTAACCGGTATGACAGCCGGCTACTTCATTCATCCACCAATCTTAAATACAATTATGACAGATCAACATTAACGATGTGCTAACCAAACATAATAATTTGTAAATCAAATGAAAACGTTTTAAATTAAAGTAAATTCTTTTATTATATAATTAAAAAAATGTTAATTTCTATGAGTAAGAAGGAGTTCTGTTTTTTTTTTTTTTTTGTTCTATAAATTGTATGTAATTTTAATTATAATAATATAAAATAATTATTAAGTAAATCACTTTTTTTAATGTAATATTAATTTAATATATTGAATAATAAATTAAATATAAATTAAATTACAAATTGTTTTGCCATTGAAATTATTACAAAACGAAGAAAAAAAAAACAGAAGAAAAATCGCAATTATTAATAATCTTATGCAAAATAATCCGTAATAGTTTGTAATTATTTGAGCAGCATTTAATTTGTGTGTAATAAAAAAAAAAATTAATTTAATATAATTCATAAATAATATTAAATATTTTCGAAGCTAATAGACATAAATAAATAAATTATAATTTATGAAATTATTTGTGTTTTTTATTTGTGTAATTTCTCATTCACATTTTATATATCGAAAACAAATTTTAAAAATCACCAGTAGCAATGGTTTTAAACTTAAAACCTTTTATGGGTATTATTACTACTTATGCAGCTGAATTCAGTAACTAATAATCAGATTATTGCTAATATTTTTCAAATTGATGCACATCTAGGGTACCGTACCTATATTTGTTTTTAAATTTTCACTTAGTTTTATTATAAAAATTATAATATAGCCACTATCAAATTTATCATATCATATCACATCTATCAATTCCTTGGTCAAATAAAAAATATTCAATTGATATTATATTCTGTGAATCAATCCATATTGTAGGTATATCTTCATCAAAAATGACTTGTTTTATCACTACGCACATCTTTCAAATATTGTTACATAAATTTACGAATTGCCTTAAATTTCTGATCAATCGTTAATATTAATTAGGTATCTTTGCGATATTACATATTTTTCAGATGATACTTCTGTATCTTTCAGAAATTTGGATTTAAATTTGCTGTTTATGTTTAATCGCCATATTCAAATGATAAAAATAATATCATTTACCTAATTGAGGAATGGCAGTTAATTTAGTAATGAATATGACATTACAAAATAATTAATTGGTCTATGCTTTGTAATTATTAATTAAATTATATTACAGTTAATTGCTTTCATAATGCAAATTATTAGAAATAGTGTAATATTATTATATATCTTGCAAGTACACTAATATTTTGGTATATGGAAACTTAATACTTTATTGTAAATATGTACTAAACAATAACATTATGTATAAAATGTTCCTGTTCAAGTAATCCAGTCTCATCTATAAATTTTATTAATTCAATTTGTATACATAAACTGATACTAATTTTTAAAATTTCTCATTTAGAAACATTTATAGTTGGATGATACAAGATATATTATATTTATAATTTTAATTCCAATTCAACTGGCATTGGTAATATTATGCAGATATCTTTTACTAATCTTAATGTTTCTTTTATTTTTCCGCATACACATCAATTTACCTTGTTAGAAATCATAAGTTATGCACATCAATATATATTACACATTGGAAGTATGTTATCATTTTGTATTATTTTTCTGTACCTCATCCATCATATACTCATAAATAAATTATATTTTCCATATTAAATTTTATATTAGACTGTTGCTTCATTAATTATTACATAATTATGTATGAATTAGAAATCATATTGTCTCTATTAATATTAATTTTTCGAAATATAATTATTAAAAGTTTATTGAAAACTTAAAAGTGAAGATTAAGATTGTCACAGTATTTCTGGAATATTTTCCAGAAACTTCAACACACTGTATGATAATTCAATAGTGCTGAAATAGAACCATTCCAATTCAATATATGACCATGGGTGCCGTAAACAACGCTGTTATAAAATGAATACTAGTAATAAAACGTTAGATGAATTAACTGAGAAAGATGGACGACAACCATTCTATTAGGCGTAGCCTCTCAATGCATGGCGCAAAATAAACGTTGTGGTTTGAATTTGTTTTTAACAATTTTAATTAATCTTTTTTTCTTTATTTGCTTTATTTCAATGTTTTGTAACGAGTACTTGAGAAATTTATTTTAAATTCACAAAGTTTATTTTTAAAATTAACAGTCCATTATTTTCACTCAACGTGCATATTGTCGATATTTAAATGTGTGAATTGAACTCTCTCTCTCTCAGAACCCCATCAGCTTCTGACTATATTTCCTTTAGATATATTTGAAAGAACCATTCACCAATTATAAAATATATTATTTTATAATTGGTGAATGGTTTCGCAATAAAATCGAAGGTTTCATACTAGAAATTTTGCAAAATGTTATGGAAAATATTTAGGAAAGAGCACGATTGTCCGAAGCAAAAAAATGCTTATGTTATAAAAGCACAAACAAATAATTATATATTATAATCTTTCATGTATGTAATCTTGGCTTTATCGCTATATTGTAATATACACATTTTTCGCATTTTAATTGCTTCGACAATGTCAGTGTCAGCATATATCGTTCCTATCGTATATTATTAGTTCCATTTCAGCGAGATGACAGATTGTGTGTCATTATATCGTAAATTGAAGTTAATACTATCCAAAGATTTCAAATTTATATCATATATTTTGACATTATTAATTTCGTGTATAAAACATTTGCAAATTTTATCATATTGTGAAAATACTAATATTTTTAGTTAAATTAGGAACAAATTGAATTAGGATGAATAATATAATGCAAATTTTAAATAATTTATTTAATGAATAGTAATACTGCTATAACCAATTAAAATAATTAAAAGAAGAAAAAAAAAAATCTAGCAATTAAAATACATCAAATTAATTACCTTCGTTATCTAAAATTAACACCGTTAATTTGCTTAAATATTTAACTAATCAACAATTTTTCTTTATTAATTAATTAAACATAAACTTCCCACTTATTTAAAACTATCAAATACCATAATCACACTCCCACTGTGATACATTCATAATTTATGATGTGTACATATACATTTTGTATTTATATATAGATATACGAGAACCTCGAATATAATAAAATAAAAACGAAGTTTAAGAAGGTTCAAAAACCAACATTTTAAACTCGATTTTGTTACTTAAGGTTATTATGAGACTCATAAATAATGTAGAAAATGAGAAGATCCTATGAAGAACATGAATAAGAAATTGGACGATGAAGATGGACCAGAAAAAAGAAACAGAGAATTGAAATAAAAATATAACACAATATAATTAATGTCTGAATATTAAATTTTCTTATGATAAATTGATAGAAATGTCTAGAATTTTAAAATTAATTTGATTAATTTTTTTTTTTTTTTTTTTTTATGAATTATTTGAAAGAAAAAGATTGAACCTGTAATAATATGTAATTCAATTAGAAAATATAATAAATGAAAAATAAATAACAGAAAAGCTAACATGAAATAAATATTTTAATGATATCAATCTCTAGTTAAATATAGAAAATATTCATTTAAAAAATAATTTTAAATCAATTGAATTTTAAATAGTCAATCAATTGATTTGTATATCTGTGAAACGAAAGTCATTAAAATTTTTAGAAATATTTGAAGCAAATTATTGTAATGTATTTGGTCTAAATAATAAATAAATATAACACATTTTGTCAAAATTATTAAAATCATTACTGCGAACTCCAACTACAATTTATTATGCTCAATTTATACTATTAAGAAGCTTTTTAAAAAATTCGTCATGTATCAATGAACGATTAAATTAAAATATTTTTGAATTTTTGATTATTTGATTCACATATGTTGTCACAGGTAACTCAATTATAAAATATGTCAATTATTAGCAAGTGAAAATAGGACGTATCTATCATATTCGTCAACCAAGTGGAAAAGATATTACAAAAAAAAGGAAGCTGAAAAGGATCAACTCAATTAATAGTCATTTTGGACAATACAATATTATAGTGTGATCTGCTGACATACAGGTTAATTCGAAGTTGCATAGCATTTGTTGTTGAATATTAAGGGAAAGGAGCCATCATTGTTTTACAACAATGAACATTTTAATTTATATTGTAGAAATTTTGTTCTCAATCAGCAATTATATTCAAGTGTTGTAGATTGCAACCAATAACCGGTTCAACACAACGACATTTTTATTTTGTTTTCTGATATTCCAGTGTGACCATAGTTTAGACATAGCTTACATTGTAGACAATTAATAGTATCATCAGAAATATAGGCGTTCAGTACTTTTTAAATAAATTCATTTAATTTATTTCTGTATCAGCAACTCAATTTAAAATTTATCAATATAATGACACAGGTTATCCGATTTTATAGTTTGTTATAAATGAATTCCAATTAAATTAATTTTTAAAATGAGATAACAGTCAATTCTTTAAAATATGTCATCACAAATGTTTTTATTGGGCATTGCGATTCTATGATAAATTAAATATTCTAATAGCTTTCACATATACTATAAAGGCGCGTACACAATTCAATATTTTACATTAATTGACTTCAATTTCAGACAAGTTTAGAGTTTAATAACTTTATTACCCAAATAAAACTTCTTCTATTTTGGTTTAGGTTTTTTTTTTTGTTTTCTAACAAAATTTTATTAATTCAACACATAAACTAAATCACATAAATTTCCCAAAAAGAAAAAAAAAAAACAACAGTCACATAGAAGATTAAAAAAATTAAGAAATAGTCACATTAAAAATAATATATTGCAATTTAATATAATCAAAACTGATCATGGAAATTTTAATAGTCTTATAAGTTAGAAAACAAATAGCTTCATTTGCATAATAACAAATTTATATTTAAATTATTAATTATTTAGTCATGTTAGGTATTTTGTATGTTATTAACTTTATATGTAGGAGAGATGAGATTTGTGTTAATATTCAATATAATGTTAATTTATTATACGTTAAACTGTAGATTTTGTTTAAAAACTTTAAAATTAATTAATAATACTATATATATTTAAACTTATAGACATAAATTATTAGTGAATTTTATGTTAATTATATTTTAATTTTATATACAAATTGGATAATTAAAATACTTATAATATGCTATATTTTTTTTAATAACGAATATTATCAATAGAGTTTATTTTTTAATTAAATAAAAGGAAATAGAATATTTAATATCTAAAAATTGTCGAAAATAATTGGAATAAAAATTTTCGAGAAGGAAGTTCCATGCTGCAATAGATAGAAAACGTCTATGGTGACAAATTGTTGTCTCAAATATGGACCATAAAACTTCAAATGCCAACCTAAACAACTATATAAAATGAGATTTCCGAACGGAAAAATATAGAATCGTTTATAGTTGATAAATTTAATATCTGAATATTCTCAGATAATTGATTTGTTGGTATGTGATATTTTAGAAACTGGTCGAAAAAATCGACAATAAACCCACCGGAAAATATAGGTTCCTTGTTCACTCAATATGTATGTTTAGCATTTTCCTCTTTTTAATCCTTAACTTCAATGCATTTTTATTTGCGATCATGTTATGATTTCTTTTAATTCCCATCTTTAATTTTCTACAACTGTCTTCAAAGTAATGCTCGCATGTAACAAATGTTCATGAAACAAAATTTAAAATATTTATTATAAAATGATTGGAAATTGTTGAAGTGATTGGAATTTTTACATCGATGATGCCATAAGAGTTTGAAAAAGAAAAAGAAAAACTGAATTTTGAAGTAAAAGTCAGCTGCATAATAGAAAAAGTTAACCTGCGACATGAATGAATAAAACAAAGAATTGTATAATAGTAATAAAATTTATAGTATTTTGTGGAGGATTTTTCATTAAGTAATTTCATTCCATCTGAAGAAAATTTTACAAAATTTAGCATTCAAAATTATTAAATAGTCTTTTAAAAACGCAATTTGAGTAACAATCATAACAACTCGTTGATTTTTGGTTTAAAAATTTAATGGTAGAATTTAAATCATTCACTAAGAAGGCCATTCGGTGGTATTGTCGAGATATTCATACCCATGAAATTTGACACATAGAGTCGTGTTGATGTTTAAATTGGTCATAATATATTTTGAGTTTGAAATTCTATATATGTAAACCAGATTGATTAGCTATTTTATAAATAAGATTACCATTACTATTATCATTATCGATTATATTTTTGTTTTTATCAACAACCGTTCTGATTACTTATTCCGAATATGCATTTCATGCTTAATTGTTCAATTTCATAAAATTTCTTTTCTTCAAGTACGAAATGTGGAAACATATTTTTGAAATTTTTTAAATACACTTTTACACGTACTTTAGCTTCAATATGATGACCTCCTTTCCAATGTCCTATTGTTTTTTACCAACTGAAAAATTTACCATGATTTATTCGGTAATATATTAAAAAATTCAGTAGAGTATGGTGCATAAGCCACCATCAGCTACCTAATTTTTTGCTAAGATGTTTTCTCAACCAGACACGATATAAACATCATATATCAGCATACATCATCCGCCAAATATGTGTTGAGAAATCTTGATGATTGTCGGCCACTCCATTCGTTACGATTTATATGTTACTTTCCATTTATTAGTGAATGTTTATGTATAATTATATAATTTTTTTATTCGATACTATACTCGTGGTTATAGTATTTGCTTCTGAAATTTAAATTTTTTTCCATAAAACATTACAGACAATTTGGCGCCTTTATTACCTAAGATGAATAATACACACATTTATACGATGAGTAAATGTACAAATGAAGGTAAGAATCAAGGTAAGAACCAAATAAAATAATAAAAGTTTAATTTAAACGTAAATTATAAATAAAATATATAAAATGCAGTTTCAATTTTATATTGATTTTATTTTTCGTATTAACCATTCAGGTTCATTTTTTTCAGCCTGTATAAATGTGGGGTTATTATCGTTTAAATGTAGTTATTTGAGATAAAATCATTTTGTCCGATTTGTGAGTTTTGTATATTTTTTTATTATTTTTTATTTGTCTTCTTATATTTATTTTATTAAAAAGTTGTGTGACTTGACATTTTTACTGCGTGTAAAACTTGTTGGCTCTTCTACTTTATTGATCGGTATTGATTATTTGACAGTTTGAATAGTTTTTATTGTATAACATGATACTAATAACCGAAATATAATATAAAATAATATAAATTATTGCTGCCTATATGTCTTTTAGAAGATTCTTGTTATTTAATATAATTATCACAAAACCTCGTAACATTTAAAAAAAATTAGGCAAGTTATTTTTAAAAATAGTATTAAATGTAAAACTTTGAAGTTAGCAAATTAAGACATCAAATTCTTGGTCAGTACAAGTATAAAGAAAGTATCATCAACTTGGCCACTGAGTTATGGATGATTGATTGAAAACAGTTGGTCAGATATAAAGATTTGGGCAATTGTGAAACTATTTCCACATTGACCAATTTATTAAGAACCAAATGAACCGAGGTAACAAGTATGGATCCATTTCTTTACTAACATCAAGAGATGATAGATCGTTAATAATAACAGTATCAGATAAATTAATTATATCATCATAATGATGATGATGATAATATGATAAAATACAAATGCAGATGACTGAAAAAATAATCGTAGTACAAGCCTTAGAGTTACATTGAGTCAAAATTAACTGAATGTATTTTATTTAGCAAAAAATTATTCTCAACAGCCTCAGAATGTCATTTAACAAAACGTCAAATTGATAAAATTATTTGAATAAATTATGTATTCACACTAACTATTTTTATCAGTACGTCAAATCTTGAACTTAAATAATATTTTAGAATAGAATTAATTTATTTTATTAATTTCATTCGTTTACTCATCATCTCACTTTGTTTTAAGGCCCTGGGAACGAAGTTCCAAGGGTCTATTGTATTTGATTCCGTTCATGTAACGCCAAGAAATAAACAT
>JANSTX010022850.1:0-15667 GCA_027564355.1 Penthetria funebris
CAGTTCACTCAATTTTATATATTTTCATCACGCTATTTTCGCGTATATACTCGTAGCTAGCCTATAAGCATACCAATTGCACAATACACAGGTATTGTTAGTCTATTATTCCTATGGAAAGGATTTTCTGAAAGTTTGATTTTATTTTGTTCACATCTTGTCATCGTTTCCTTGTTTCTCCTCCATTTATGTATCTGTCTGTTTTTTTTTTTATTTTATTTTTTTTTTGATATTTTTACCCTAAACATATTCTATTTTTGCGTTCCTAGACACGCCAACAACGAAAATTTATATGGATTATGTAGCACAAAATGATTAGGTCCTATATTCCATACATAAATTCCCATACATACTCGAATTATATTGGATTAGAAATCCCATATTGATAGAATATTATTAAAGATAAAATGTGTTGTATACTGCAAGTGAGAGAGTCTAAGGAAATTGTTTACATGAATGAATAATGAACTATCAATAATGTAATGAAATTTGTACCAGGTATTGAATGCAAATTATCAAACTTTGATTTTAGTTTTCTGTGTAGTAAAAATAATACCGGAAAATTTACGAATTTCGATTATTTTTGTGATAAATCTTCTATACGTATTATGTAAAGTAATATTACAGTAGATGTCCTAAGCGCTCACGTCGAGTAAAGATGATGATGATGAATATTATATATATGGGAACGGATGGATCCACAAAATATTTTACACGTACTTGAATATCGATTTAAATGCATTAGGGTTGAAATAAACAGTTCCAAAAATGCATCATAATAAAAATTTCATAATTCTGAAAAGTTTAGTTTATACATTGACCTCAACGTTTTCCCTCATTCAAACGTGATAAATTCGATTCTATGATATTTGAAAAATAAATAGTAAATTAATTCAATTGTTCACAAAAATTTACTTGAGTTATGTCAAAATATTTAAATATTCCTTAAGAGAATGTTAAAAACTGAAATAAACGAACAATTTCTAAACTTAAGACGAAAACAACGAAAACCAAATCTAGCAATGAAACCTTAATTATAATTCGCATATCTACACGTAAAAATATTTTATCATTGTGACTTAATTTTTAAATAGAGCTTTCGGAAAACAATGTGAAAAAAGTATCTACAAAAAGAAATATGACATTTGACCAAGATTTTCATTAGACATAGTAAAACTGTATTAACTGAGAGCCTGATAGTTGTCTTAGTCAACAAATAATTTTCGTATTTATTGTCTTAACAGTTTAATTAGATAATATTGAAAGGACAATTGCCCTTGTGAACAAGTGTATCCTAGTATAAAAAAAATACATAAAATATGCTATTACGATTTCTTGACTTTAAAGAAAATCTGTATATTAAAACAAAGTATTGGATGAAACTATATTTCTTGCTAATAGATCACCTTACGACACCTTCATTCTACTTTAATAGAAGACTCAATCAAAAAAATGGATAAAAAACGTTTCTTTTTATATATCCCAATGTAGTTTTAAATCGAATGGGTTCTCATTTTCTTCATTTATTAGCAATTCTATTCAATATAATTTGCATATATTAATCTGAAAGCTATCGTCTATACTATCTTCAAAACTGAGGTGACGAATGAATTTGACAATCATTACATATACATTAGAAATGTCAAATTAACATCGTAATGCCGCCCAATTCGACATACAGAAACTGTTTAGAAAATGATATCTTAACGAAACCAGTTGGTAAAACAAACATATGGTTTTTTAAATTTACATCATTTTAAAAAGAGAGTATCAACTTAGGAATTTCTGATACTATGAATATCAATATTCTGCTTTAATGTTCTTATTAGTATCAAAACAAAATTAAAAAGTGATAATATATGTTATCAGGAGTACAGAAACCAATACAATTATTCCAAAATTAAATACGTGCATTAAATTTACAAAAACGTACTACTTTTTTAGGTTAATTTCCCGCCTATGAAACTTATGTTTATTGTAAATAGAGTATGTTCGTCAATTTATAAATTCCTGATACTAATATCAGAATTCTACTTTTTTGTTCTGTTTAGTATTCAGACTCATATTAATAAAGCGATGATTTAATAATGCATGATTAGTAGCACATACCAATACAATTATAATAGAGCTAAGCAACTCATACATAATTTTTTTTTGCTGTGCATTTAGTTTTTAGTTTAAAAAATGTATATAAAATACAGGTCGCCTTTGCATCATTCCCAGAAATTTAATGGCATACAAAGAATGAACACATCCATTCACAGAAATTTCTTATTTCTAGCATGCAATAAATTAAATAAAGTGCATTTTCTGGATAGCATTCTTATAGAATTATCAATAAAATTATAACCAATTTTAAACATTACACAAATAGATACAGCAGTGCCTATCAATTTTCATCATTCCTTAATGCTGAAATATGTATATGATCCGCAGTGAATTTTTTTCTTAATGTGATTATTTAATATGTTATTAAGACTATAAAATCACTAATGTGCATTTCAGGGAGAGATGAATCACTTAAAATGTAAATAAATTTTTTAAATTTTTAACAGATTATTATAACCATCACACGACATTAATCATTAATGAATCCATGAATCCATTATCAGAGTCTGAAGATTTATTATATTGTAAGAAGTATAGCACATAATAATAAAACAAAGTATGGCAATTAAAATTATTTTAAGATATCCCCATCCTCATATTCATCTTGGCAGTAGAAAGAATGAAAAACATGCTCTCATGTATATGATATATGACAAGATAATTCTTCGGTTATTAATTTTAGCACTTAAATCAAAATTTTGGAATAACGAAAATATGCTGGAAATTTTGTTTCTTAAACATTTTTGTTCATCAAAAATACAAAATTTAATGCTTGTTGCTTTCGTTGTATATGATTACCTTTTTTTTTAAAAAAAAAAAAACACCTACGCTAATATTGTGACTAATAAATTTTCAATTTTTAAGCTTTTTTCTCTATCGAAAATTGAATTTTATGTATTTTTTTATTTACTTATTTTTTAAAAAAAGGGTTTTTTTTCAAAATAAACTATAAAATATATACAATATGTAATAAACATTTTAAAAAACAAGTAAATTAAAGTTATTAACATTTTTTTTTTGTGTTCTTTTCTGTACAGAAAAGTGTTGTAGGAGTTATAAATTACGTGTGCCGTATGAGTATATACCAGTACATGATTCACACTGTTGTAAATTATATTCTATATAACGTAAAGGTTCAGTAATACAACGTAGAAACAGAATTGAATTGAATGTATAGCTAAACAGATCGAAATTGTACAAAAATTGAACTGAAAACTAAAGAGAAAAATGAGTGTGACGGTATACTCGTAAAGGTCTATCCAAATTATATATGTACATAGTTACCATTGATTTTGATTACTAACTGCTAAAGTAGTAACTTTAACTTTAAATTGAACATTCCGATGAACACGCTTTCAGTACAATAAAAAGGAAATTGTAGTTGAAGTTGTTTGGCTATAATATTTAAGTGCTTAAGTTTTTATTGAAATTTTTCGTACACTAAATATTGCGCTTATTATTTCAGTTTATATTTGTAATGGTGTCATTGGTATTGACAAAAAGGATAATAAAAGTTGATTCATGTTAGATTAATATACATGGGAATAAATGTTCAATTATAGAACAACAAAAAGAATCATTTTCTTTATCATCATATGACAATACAATAAAAGTGGACTAACAAATTCTATATGGAATTGAATATCTGTACACATCAGAATCAAACCTGATGTATTTACACGTTACATGATTGTCTAGAATATTGGAGTTCTGCAGTTCTGTAGTTGAACAAAATAGTTTCAACCATATTATTCAGAGAGAGCTTTTATTATTTAGCTTTTTGAAAACAATGATGAAAATATATTATTATGCTAAAAGTGGTAAGTGTTTGTACAAGCGAGTGTTCTTATTATAATTTTACGATTATATTGTACTATTAAAAATATGCATACATGACTTAAATGTAAATAAAAAATTATACACATGTCTTAATACTTTCTATAACAGAACTTTTAATTTAATAAAAAAAAAAAAGAAAATAATAATCACCTATGAGCCATAAAACCTAAACCCGATAGTTTTTATTTATATACAGTTTTTAACGTTACTGTTTAAATTTGACAATTTTTATTTTTTACAGCAACTTTTATTACTTTATAATTGACACATTTCACTTTTAATGGATTATTAAAAATATGAAGGAAAAGATGTTATTGTTAATAACATAATTAGAATAGAAACAGTAAGAAGAGAGTTGGCATTATAAACTTAATGTTTACTATTATTTTAATATTTTTGCTGTCAATAGAAAAGGTGTGATTCAAAGTAAAACAAACAATAAGTTTGGTAAAAATAACAAAACATAACCTATAAATTTTAAAACAACAGTTGCAGAATTTTTCTTAATGAGGTTATGTTTTAAGTTAGTCAGCTTCACTCTTTTCTTATGACTTTGATATTTTGACAATCAACAAAACATGATGTTCCGTCTTTAATTTTCCTAGTTCAAACAGAGGTGTCATCAGCGGCGATTCATAAAATATTTTATTCTATGATTATTTCTTTAATAGAAGTGGCTGCTGATACGGAACATTGTATTACGCCAATTGAAATTCGAAACGTATATCTGATAAATAATTGTCGACAACGTGTTATTTGTTAGAAATTGCTGAATCATATATTCGAGATAATTATAAAAAAAGTGCATATATTTTAATTTATAAAGTAGAGCATTATTTGTCCCTACTAAATTATAGATAAACGTTGTTAGGTGTAAATTATGTAATTTAATATTCATTTTGACACCATTTTAATATTGCGTCATCATGAAATACATTTACGCATGCGAATCTTTTTTATTGTTAGTTATAATTTGGTTCGAAGGACCAATATCTGTCTAATGTTATTAGGTAATTATTCATAAAGAATATATATTATTTGTTGTATACATATATATATTATATAATAATTAAAAGCAATAAATTGAATAGAAATATATAAATGTATTATAATAATCATGTCTTTCCTTCCTTTCCAATTATTCAATGTCTGAAATTATGTATATTTCTCGCTATCATCATCTATAAGCATATTATGAATTTTCTACTGGCATTTTAATTATATTACCTTTATTTATCTCAAGCACTCTGAATTTATATATACTTAAGTCATTCATTCGTATTTTATTCCATGAATAAAATATTAATAAATACATTTATTTATATTTTCGTTTATATAATAAAATATATAAAATAATACATTTTTTTTTAATATTTAAGACATTGTATATACAAGTGTACATATTTATTATAGCATTGATAAATTATACAACATAATGGGTCAATTTGACCCCCAGAAGATGTGAACAGAAAAATATTATTTTGTCACATCTTTATATTTATGATATTTTTTTTTTTTATTATCAGACTCTAGAACAGGTGTGTCATGATGATGATATTTGAACACAAATCTCTCGATTTATTAATAACCACTTGTATTTCTAATCTAGCATTTTCAGATCCAAAAGATTATTGGTATAATAACCACAAATACCTATCGTAAATATTTAAAGATGAGATTTTTTTTTTTTTTTTAAAAAAGCCTATGAAAACGACAAGTGAAAATTGTTAGGCTGTTTTTCAAATAACAAATTAAAAAATAATAGCCAAGCATACCAATAATTGTCTATATACACGTGTTTAAAATAATTCATTATGATAAATAGCAAAAACAGTATAAATTTTATGAGTTTGTTTATTTGAAGAAAAGATGAAGAAACTGCCAAAGAACAGAAGAAGGTCTCTTTAATTTTCTATTATAAAATTTCAATGAAATTTTATTTTCGGCATTCATTCTTTTATCCCATCTTTATGGTTTTGATGCCTTTATAATAATTTTTATAAAGTACTTTTCAAAATTATTATAGACAGAAAAAGAAAACATTAATTTGAGGTTAAACTTCTTTAACTATTTTAGCATTGCTTTCAATTTATTTTAAAAGATAATTTAACACATTTTTTACCTTAAAGAAAATATACGAATGTAGTAAAATGAGTTTTAAAAAATGAACATAATTTAAAAATATTTAAATATTATACATTAAATTTATGGTACATTTTAAAAAAATTTTTGGTTACAATTTAATACATTGTTTAGTTTGATGTTCCATAATTTGTTTGGATGGTTGTGCTAGAGCATTTGTAAACATATCTTTAATATCAGAGTTATTCCAGAATCGTTTTATTACGGGTATTCGGTTAATCGGACTTTGAGTCTCAGACCCAGTTAGTCTTTCATCAAATCTTAATCAACCTGAGGATATCGAGTTTGTACCTTATCAAATCTGTCGTCGATTTAAATATTGTTTTCTAATCACTTGGGATTTCAATTCAATTTTGTTACTGATTCTAACCCAGACCCCCATAATGTAACTTGTCTTTAAATTATTGAAAATTTAAAAAAAAATTTTGATTGAATGCAAGCATTTTGATTAAATCATTTTGAAACTAACCAAAACCAATCAATTAATTCATTATTTTTCCTACTTTATAAATTTTAAACTGCATTAATTTTTCATCAAAATAAATAAGCAATGCAATTTATGCTTTTGTACAATGAAACATATAGCCAAAAATATGTAACACCAATAAACCTCTCATGTTAAACAAAATATGTTATTAATTGATTTGCAGCATAAATTTTAATGAAATAATTTTTAAAGGATTTTTATAAATGATGTACCATATTAATGCATGATTTTAATAATTCTACCATTGCAAAATTGTAAATTTTATGTGCATTCACATTTAATTATGCAGCCCATTATTTGATAATAAAATATGCAATGAATGTACCGTATGCACATTTAATAACTTCATAAAATTTTTACTCACTAAACGATATTATTATTGGCATCGACATTATTTAATATGACTATGGTTTTATTTTTTTATTTATTTCCAATTTTGTTTTACTGCACTGAACCACAATATTGAGTCCAATGATCCCAATTTATAAAAAAAAAAAAATAAAAAAAACTGATCCAAGACCATAAATATATTCCAATGTTTATTTATATTTTGTGAAATAAAGGAAACAAAAGGCAAAGTATATAAATATAAAACTAAAAGTGAAATAAGACATGCTTTTTTAATAGATTTTGTATAATAAAATCAAAGTAAATACAAAAGAAAAGCAGTATTTAAAAGTAGAATATTTAAAGTTAAAGGATATTAAAGTTGCTGTGCGCGATTTATATTAAATGAAAAACAATGTGATGCAATTGGCATATCTTAATTGTTTATCTATTATTGCTTCATCATTACAACGTGGTTTATCACATTTTGCTGTTACTCTATTAAATCTCGTTATGATTAACATGGTACTTATGAACAATTAAATCTCGATTACTGCAAAATCCAAATAAAATTCGATTAGTTAAGTTTATTATCTGCCAATAATGTCTATAGTTATTTTGTATTCACACGGAAATGTTTAAATTCCGAAGAATTATTCGTTTCTCTCAACTCGATCTTTTCCTTAAGAATTTTTATTCAAATTTATAGTTCGAGCATAATGTACTGCAAAATTTCAAATAATCTAAACTGGCTGTAAAATTTGGGAGGTAACAAATAACATTGTATCACAAATTCAAGTTTTCGTCAATAATTAAGGCGGATATTAAAATTTTTTGTCGAAAGTGACCCATAATATTAAATGTAGTACTGAAGCAAACTTGAACTCGTCAAAATGGTATCGATTGAAATGTATTAAAATCCCAGGATATCTTAATTTAAAAGAATTTGGTTCGCATTAGCAATTTTTCTTCATTTGTCCTAAACGCCATTTATTCATGCTGTTCTTAATATTGGCGTAAAAATTGAATTAAACCATAATTAGATCTATTCATATGGATACGATATGAGAGTTTTCAGACGACCCAATAAAAACTGGGTCTAATGATGGAGCCTATTTCTCTTTCAAATATACAATTTTGGATCACTAAAGACTATTTATGGTAAATATAGTTTATGGCGTTAATTTCACATTGGAAGCGGACAAATAAAATTAATTTAATGCTGTCTTTATAGACGTATAGAGTATATTTTATTATACTATCTTATTTGCATAACCAATACTTAATACTTAGTATATATGAACCATATAATTTTATTGTTGATTCCTTTTAAAGGAGTATTTTTTTTTCTCTCCTCAAGATGAAACATATATAATTTGTATATTTATGAGCAAATATGCAATGAAAATAATATTTATTTTGTGAAAACATTGTTGGTAATATATGATGGAAACTTTTATAAGTAATAATAACAATGTAATAATATTAAAGGAAAAAGGAATAACCAAAATAATATTAACGATTAATTTTAAAAGACTATAAACCTGTCAAAATGAATCTACATATTCATGGAACATGACTATAAAATGTATGAATAAATTGTTCATGTTTGTTAGAAAATAACATCATTTTTGATATTTTCTTAAGCTATATAAATATATAGTCGTATGTTATGTTATGTTTCTATAGTCGCAATAATGGTCTGTATAAAATATTAACTTTAAGTATTGCAAATAATAACAAACGTATAAGAAAACAGTATATAACATTGAGAAACAAATGTGTATTGGAATTAACCAAATCGTATCCTAAACCTTAAAAATGAACAACTTTCCAACTTAGAATAATTAAAGAAGAAAATAACAGCTGACGCATGCATTGGAATTCAAAGAGTTTCGTCGCTTAAAAGTTACGCTTAAACAAAACAACTCTTTTGTTGGTATTTTCGCGTCAGATTTTAATTAATAAAATTGTATGCACAATATTCCAATTTTAAACGGCTTTAATGACCATTGTATTGCATTTCTTTAGACAGGTTCGACGCTTTGTAAAATGTATCTTAGATGAAACAACTCTTTCGTTTTCGATTACTGTTACTTGATATAATGATAAGTGCGTCTTTGCTAATGTAGGCTTCTTAGTATGATCTGCTAAATTTAATTATAGATTTTAATTAAACAAATACTTTTTGTAGCGTCTTTTTTAAAAATTATTTTTGTTGTTACAATACGTCCAAATGTACAAACCTGTTGATTTGAATTGTTTTACAAAACAAAAACCACATCAGTCTGTTATATGAAATTAGTCAGATAAATTATGTAAAATTAATGTTACAAATTTTCTTTTAATATAACACAAAAATATTTCACTTTATATAAGAAATTTAATATGTTTTTACCATATAAAAAAAAAATGTAAATCTTTAACTGGTATATCATCTCATGAAATCGTATATCTTTGAAAAATATATAAATTTACAAGGAACACTGATACTGTTTAATATAAAATTCATGATCTCATAAACCACACATTTTAACCATTGCCACAAATAATATTCTCCTTTTGAAAATCTGTTCTTAAGTTTCATATTTTTATAAGTAAAACATGGATAACGTCGTATATGGTGGCGGTGGCAGGATTATAGATATGGACTTTTATTGTGTACGTAGTTATTTTATCCATTTTTAAGCTTTTATTTTACTTTTTTTATTTTTTTAACTTTATGAGTAATATGAACGAATACCTTATTACTTATTTCGATACATTATTCACGCATTTCTGCAGACATTGATTCCGTCATTAAATTCAGCTAAAAGAAAATAACATCCAACTACATCAACTTAGGTAATTGTGTTGCATCACGCACTGATCTACGAATTAATTGCATGAGAAACGTCAAAAAATTACCTCGGATCGGATGGCGTAAAACGATGACGACTATTGATTGAAGTACATCAAATATATCACATAATTATAAGTAAAAAATAAGAAAATTCTCTTTTAACCGTTCGTTGTTGGAGAGGTGAGGATGTTCTTAGTGATCACCATTAAGGTGTGCCAGTGATCGGGATGAAGTGAAATGAAGGTACTGTTATGAGAAATCTTGAACAATATGATGGTTGATAACATCGCAGTGCCGCACTATGCATCCATGTGATGCACATATTAAGATGCCGATGATGAACCATAAATGTAATCGAATTGTATATTCAACAATTGAGATTCGTTGTTAACGATAAGCTATTCAAATTATCATAGATTAAATAATATAATTTCTTGCTTTTTAACCCTTTTCTTTCCATTTTTTTTTTTTTTTTTTGTCGTTTTTTTGTATTGTTGATTATTTCGAGGTGTTGTTTATCTCCATAATCCAACAGGAATTATTTTTATGAGTACTACGTACTAAGTGCCTTTTTCTGTTTATTGTTGAGTGTACGACAACTAACCAAAATGAAAAAAAAAACCAAGAAAAAGATTAATGTCAGACAAACAGTCATCATAGTAACATCGTTTTGTTATGTAAATCAAACGAATTGATGGCAAAAGGGGAGAAAAAAAATTATAATACGCTTAAGAATTTCTAATTAACGAGCATCATGGACCAAAACGAAGATACAAATTGAGGAATTTCTTTCGTATTTCCTTTTTATTTTATTTTATTTTACTCTTAAATTAGCTGAATATCCACTGAAATTAGTGCTATGGAAAATGTAAGAAATAGTTTTTTTTTAATACTATTTTTTTATTTTAAGGAATATCATTAATTTATCATCATCTTGAAATTAAGTTAGGCAGATTTTTTTTTCAAAGTTATTTATCTTAAGTATTTCTGACAGACAAATAACATTAGGTAGATATAATAAAATTAAGAATGAATTTGTAAAAAAAAAAAAAAATAGGTTATTCAGAAACGAACTTATAAAAATGGGTTACAAATTACAAGAATTAAAAACATAATAAGAATTTAGAATATAAATCCTATAGTATTCGTACATACAATTTAAACTATTGTTTCGCGATAAAAGTGCTCATCAGTGCATCAAAAATGTTTTTGCTATTACATATGCGTAAGTCGTAATCAAGAATAATAAGAAACAATTTAGAAAGGTAATCAATTTCGATGAAATATTAAATAATTTGATGGTCAACATTTTGTTTATATGTTGCTACACGCTATTTTACCGAAAAATTTCCACTTTAACGAAAAAATCTGCAATTTTACCGAGAAACTAGGAAATAAAGTTCGCCATTTTAACGAAAAAAAAAAAATTCCTATTTTAATGAAAAAATCCGACATTTGTTTACCGAAAAGTCCACCATTGTAAGGAAAAAAAACCTCTACACGTACATGCAGAACTTTAAAGCTCATTTGAAACCCTCATACAGACGTGTAACGTGAAACTTAAATGATGCAATAATCTTCAATACTTGACTGTTTTTGACTATAGATGGTGTTGCGTCTTTTATAATTAAAGGTGGCTGATAGTTCATTTGAGTGACCGACTCTGAATAAAAAATAAGGCAAGGAGGAAGAACAACTTTGAAGAAGTTTGGTTCTTTATCTGCATTCAAATTCCCTTTATTTTGTTACTATATTTAATTTTTTCAATTCAACAAAAACATTATGCATTTTATTTTCATTTAATTAGCAGCACAACCTTCTGCTCTTTTACATAATTAATTTCATAAGACATAATGTGAAAAAAACAGAATGTTTGTGTAAAATGCGTGTTCAAGATAACACCTTTATTTACATTTTCTTTAGTACTTTTTTATTGCATAATTTTTCTAATTTTAATGCATCTTCAATTATATGATAAATTGAAGATAAAAGCATACGTCTTACAGTTGAGCACTTACATGGTGTTTCAGTCTTTTAATTTTTCTTTGATTTTTGTGTGGGAGTATTTGGTAATATCTACGCATAAGTTGAGATCCACTATAGAATTATTAATTTAAAAATTAGACTTGTGTTGTAATGTAATGAATGTATTCATAGTCGATTAAATAGAAAAAACAATTGTATATATTATTTGTCGACTTTAAGCAAGCTGCGAGACTTGGCAGGTGACAATTAATATAATATGACAAATTTACATCTCCCTCAATTGCTATGTCGGGCGTATATTTAATATTTTCTATTCAACTACAATATCAAACAGGAGGCAGGTAGATCCAGAGATGGTGAACATGATTGTCAACCGAAGAATGTGGAATTTAATCGGTCATATACTGTGGTGACAAATCGGTGCTATAATGAAAAACATGCACTTGAGTGGAATTATTATGGTAATAGAAGAAAATAACTTAACGAAGAATCAGTGGCAAGAGATAGAGTGAAGTGAAAGTGCTATCCAGAGATCGTGAACAATGGCGGTTAATCGTTTACGCCCTAATAATGATGAAATTGAACAAAAAGTGCCGGAGCATATCAATCCAAGTCACAGGCATTTAGTAGCGCATTTAGTAGCTGCATGAAAATAAATTTAAATCATTTATTAATGTGACAATGATTTGAACTAAAAACCTGTAAATGATTACAGTATTTCACACCCTGTATATGTTTTAAATACGTACAATAAAAATTGCCATACAAAATGTTGAATGTATAAATACTTATAATCTATATAAATATTCACATTTTCCTATTATATAACAGTAGAAAATCTAAATTACCCATTATGATGATATAAATGGGCTATTAATGGGGATCTGAAATAGGTACTTAAAAATTGATAGTATACTTTCCATTAATGGAACACGAGCGCACTTACAAATTGATGATATGCCTGTGGAAAGAGTGATTATTTTTTGAAATAAAAAATAGGGCCAATGAATAAAATAAATAAATTTGCATTTCTTTGTCTATGTTTAGTCGATTTGTAATAAAAAATTAGTCTGTAGACTCTGTACATTGCAAGATTTCACTAAAAAAAAGTATGTGATTATAAGAAATTGTGAAACGGTTCACAGCATTATTCCACATTAACATTGAAGTAGAAACAAAAAGAATATTGAATTATCATCGGATTATATAGTGACAGTAAAAATAATTTCTGAAAGATGTGACATTTTGCAATGCATTAAAATTTAAAACTCACAGGATTCGTCCATCAAAAACCACTTATAATCCAAATGTTAATGAACTTGTGCGTAAGAAGATTCATAGTATAGAAGTTCATTAGAAATATAGTAATCTATTTTGCTATTTGTAACGACAATTAATAAACTCATAATATAATCTCTGGAGTCTGTTCATTTATTTATTATTAGGTCGGATCTTTGATAAAATGTTACGACAAAATGAGTACATTAAAAAAATGATAACTTAGTTCTGCGTATCCATTATTTTTTGTATAATCGTAATATGACTAAGTATTTATTAACAAAAATAATGAATACAGCAGTTAAAATTAGTAATGACACAAAATTTAAATTTATGCAGTAGGCTTATTGGATTATGGATTACTAAATGCATGTATTTCTGATAATATTTGATCAGATTGATGACATTGATTTCAATACAATATGTAATGTACACTACCAATTACTTAATATTGTGATAAAACCGCTTTATTGCACTTATTTGAATTATGTGTCTTTGCTAATGTTGACGCTTATCAATTTTATAAGTTTCATTTATATATGTAATATTTTAATTATAAAAATTGGGCAATAAATTAAGTAAGTAAGACTATTTTCATAAAAATTGGTGATCCGAAATGCGAAGTTATTAGATTCGTCGTCCTAAAAAGGGTACAGGTTTTACATGACGCAATTTAATTAGGGTCGAACTGGTACGTACATAAATGAGGTTTATTTATATTACGCATTATTGTCCATATTCAAACTAGTCGCAAAACATGCAATATGCTTCAATTGTATTCCTCCAGTACGGAAGTAGGTTGCACATAGATATCAATAGACTATTGATATATGATCAACTCTAAAATGTGACTGCAGTATCGTTTCAAAAAAAAAAAAACTAATTCCATAATAAAATCAAATTGATTAAATAAAAATACTGTCCCTTTATATAAACATCCATAGATATAATTGTTAATTCCCAAAATCATAATTTCGATTCCGTTTGAAATAATTTGATATTGCAAATTGATTTTATGCATTATGCAACATAAAACATTTCCCATTTCCAAATAGCAAATATTATTAGAAAATATACGAATAATGTGGTTTTTGGCAAATAAACTCGTAGTTATTTACATTTATTGTCATTTGCATTCGCATTGGTTAGATAAATTTCTGGTAGAAAACAATTGGCATAACAATAATTCATATTTGATTGCCAGGAAATATATAGAATTGAAAATGTATGTATAATTTGAAGAATTGCCATTAAAAAAATTATGAAATTTAGATCATGAATTCTAAAAATCACCGCATTAATAAATTACATGATTATCGGTTTGGAAATCAAAAAAAAAGAACTATAATTGCATCTTTTCTCAATTTTGTACGTCACATATGATGCATTTTTTATGTTCATGTCATATCAAGGTCAACGCATTATCAAAAATTGACCAAATTCAATATTCAAAAATCAAAATACCGACAACGCTGAACAAAAATGTCCAACAATTTTGAAATTGAAACAAATGCACATAAATTGTTACAGTTATGTCCAATTTACCGCAGATTGTAGACATCATTTTTTTTTTTGGAAATTGTATTTCTAAAACCTATGCCAAAACAAAACTAATAAATAAAAATTATGGAGTAACTAACAAAAAGAGCAGCATACATTAGAAAAGATCGATGTTGGCCAAACTTCTAAATTTTACAGATGAACATGTAATTTATCGACATACCAGAGTTATAATTCGATACGTAGTTTCAATTCAACTCTTGATACCGATTGCTAGTACTTTAGAAAGTTATGAAGGAAATAAGAAATTGTATGTTATAGTGTATTGAGAAAACTTAACGAACTGGGATGGTGAATGCAGCGATCGACTATATTCCAGATGTTGCTCAACATATATTTACTGCAAACACGATCACACTATTTACTGTCAGAATCAAATTTCATTAAGATATCTATATGTTCTCACGTAATTCTCACATTCTAATATTTTACATCATTGTAGAAATCAATAAACGTCAGAATATTTTTATGTCATTTCCCTAAGTTATTTCAGGCTCAATTTTATTTATTAATTATGGTTAAAATTAGTTCCTTAAAACGTTTTTCGCCAAATTTCAACATAAACACATGTGCGACATCACCTTCGACACCATTACCATCAATAATTTAAATGCAAACAAAATTATGTCAAATGGAATGAAGTTTATTAATCTTTCTACATATCTGAATGATAGAATGAAATCTAAGGTACAGATTTTTAACAAAAACATAGCTGTTATAGTGATTGCAGGTTCAGTTACTCGAAACATTACCAATTACGAATGTTGCATTTTGTCAATTGTGATTATTTTTAGACTATGTGGAACAAAGTTCCAATAGGCTAATGTATTTGATTCCTTTCAAGTAATGTCTTGAAAGAATAATAGTACAAAAAAATCAAATATACTATTTTGTTTAAAAGTTAAGAAAAAGGATTTTTACACATGTCTGTCTGTTGGTCTGTTGATCTGTCCGTCTGTCAGTCGTCTGTCCGTCCGTTTATCCGTCTATCCGTCTGTTCGTCTGTCCGTCTGTCTGTCTGTCTGTCTGTCTGTCCGTCTGTCTGTCTGTCCGTCTGTCCGTCTGTCCGTCTGTCCGTCTGTCCGTCTGTCCGTCTG
>JANSTX010022861.1:0-15666 GCA_027564355.1 Penthetria funebris
CGGATAGTGGAATGGCTTCCACATGTGGTGTATGGGGGTTACTCGAAAGGGCGCGGAAAATCAACGATCAGGATCAGAATCGTCAATATTTGAACAAAATATTTAAATATTCGGTGAGACACGAGTTCGTTTAATGGTGAATTGAAAATATTTCATCACTTCAAGGACATATATTTCAGTCAACGATGCATTGAAATTATTTCATCACTTTAAGGACATACATTTCATTCAATATTAAAGGCAAATATGTGCAAATATTTCACGTCTTTAGTAAATATATAATATAGGCATGAATTTTATCCTTAAATAAAACTTGTATAGAAAAATAATTATAGTTGTTATAAATCAAGGCAGCAGGACCCTCTTTTAATGATAACAGGAAAATAGCCTTTATCTTAATGGACCGGATCGTTCTGATTATCTATCAAGATAAACCATTATAATAATATATTACTCAGATGACATTATAAAGAAAATAGGGAATACATTTTTATTATCTTATAATTAATTTAGCAGACATTTCAACATTTTTATCGAATGATAGTCATAAATTAATATCTCGTTATAGTACTCTTACAATCAATTTTTTTTTAAATTGTTGACATTAAGCTATTTAAATTTTTCATGATGAAATAAAGCAATTTTTGTATGATTTAAAATACTTTCCACAACTCTATACTCGTAGTGTATACATTCTTAAAGAAACATAGGATTAAAGAAGTTAAAGTTTAATTTGAGGACAACTACTATTCGTAAGCTATACTTCGCTTAACCACATACTCGTACATATAAATATATGAAATTTATTTGTAATATATCAACTGATAATCCACAAATGACATGTACATAATCTCTAGAACACATACAATTTATGACTCCTACAGCTAATCAAATAAAGAAACTAAAAGAAATGCAAACAGAATGAATCTCATTTGTGAGCCACAAAAAGTATAAAAAGTATTTGAACTGATGAATACCAAATTTAAAGCAAATTTCAGCAACTATACAATATATAGAATCACTTTTACTTACTCAGGATATGCAAAGTTGATTGCAACTGGGAGCGTCCACAGGTTGCTGATAGTAGAACGGCCATCGTATGTGGAATATGGGGGTTATTCGAAAGGACGCGGACAATCAACGGTCATGTTGATGGTCTCTACGGTTACTGTGTGAAAGCAATGACCATTCAAATTCAGAGTCCAATGATAACATGATAACATAGCGAGTATGTGGCACTATTAAATAACCATATACAAAATGCCAGATTGTCGAACATGAGCGGCAATATAAATAGCTTACATTAGTTCACAACAGTTACAAATAGGAAATGACTTTAAATGTCGTAAAGTCGGAGGTTAGTGTAGCAAAATGCCTCTTAGACTATAAATTAATTTACTTGCATAACATCGTTTAGCAATAAAGATCGAGAACTGTTTTGTCAACGGAAAAACGGCAGGCGTACCTAAAATGCAGAAGCCTAAAAACCCTTCTCCTACAAAAATTCAAATTTAAATCATTTCAATACTCCTTCTCCTACACAAATTCAAGACATAGTAAGATGGACAATATAATCAGTAGTCGTTATTGGTGAAACCATCCAATAAAGCAATATTTGGTCCACAATTTGCTTGATAAAATTTCGAATTAAATTAAATAATTAATTTTTAAATAAAGTATAACAAAGACTTATATTTCAATGTATTTTAAAATGTAACCTAAATTCTTTGTTCTTTAATATCCTTTTTAGTATACGGTAGTAGAAGAGTTTTCATAACAGTCATAAGTTGTCTAAACCAATGTTTCGTTTTTCGGTTTAAATTTGATGTTTCATGTGTATTCAAAACCACAAATAAATATTTTAATAGTGACATATACGACCTAGTGGCCTAAAAGTGATAATAATGATGATGACCAGTATTAGAAGATTCCAATAGTCGATTCGTCGATCGGTCATATAACTTCAGTGCCTGGAGGGGTATCTAGAAGAATATGTGTAGCTACCATTTTCTAGCTTAAATGAAAATCCACTGCCGTTATGGAAGCAAAATATTCAAGTCTACTATCTTAGCCAATTCAATGATAGTTCGACATAAAATATGTAAAGGAACTCATAAGCGATATATAAAAAAAAAAATATATAATGTCAATGAGTTATTCACAGGATTTGATAGTAAAGATAGTTTAGACTGGACACACGCCGTAGTATACCAAAGCGAATAGAATAGAAACGAGGGATATAATTAATCACAATGTAAAATTATTTATTAATGGTATATTAGTTATCATATTGGAAATATAAAACAGGTTATAAATATTTCAAGAGGTAAACTGCCCCCCCCCTCCCCTAATTCCTTTACATTGCTTTCATTATACTCTGTAATGTCAATTTATGGATTTTATTTCGTTCCACTTTTACTACCCTCTGTGGTCTGATGAACATATAGTTAAAATTATTCCATTATCTAGCAGTATATTCAATTAGTTTAAGCTGTGCTTGCTTATTATTTTTCTACAGTAACCTCGTAACCTAGTAACCTTCAAACAAATTTTCTGACATATTATTAAAATCAAGGAGATAGATCATAGCTCTAATATTGTGTCTCATAAAGGTATATATGGTAAATTAATAAGGAATTCGTTGTCATCAATTTCATATCTGAGAAGATATCTTGATCTTATTTAATAAACTTTCTAATTATTGAAACTTATATCGGTCAGATGTTTCCAACGATCGCAAGGAATGTCATCTGAAGTAGCTATCTTATTTCGCAGTTTCAGTAAATATTTTATAATTTCTTATAAATTGGGCAGGACACAGAACATTTAAAATACTAAAGAAAACACATTTGCGTGTTTACAAAGATCTCTGTTAAGGGATACATATCTTGGAATGATGTTAGATACATTTATTATGCTATGTAGTTCAACTATAATTTTCGTCAATTTTAGCGTAAAGTGCGAAGGAGTGATAAATTGGGTTGTAAATAAAAACTAACAATTTTTTGATATATATTCTAGAAGGAGTCTGGTATGGTAATTTTATAATAGGAATTCTTTAAAATAGAAGTGGAAGAAGTTCAACAACCTAAAATGACTTTATAACCCAATACATACATTGCATATAATTATAATGCAGTGGCGACAAACTGTGTAAACGAGACACACTTATTGAATAATGTTTGCGGTGTTGGTTTTAAACTGGTCATATCAACAATATCACATGTATTCAGTTTGAGAGATTTTCATGGGAATGTCTAAATATAGTATTTCATATCCTACCTCCGAAGGCTTTATGGAGGCTATCTTTAAATTTTTAAATTCTTTATTATAGGTGTAGAGTAAATTTTGTAATATTTTCAATTGTTTTGTAGCCATTGACATTATTAAATTGAATCAAAACATATTCATAAATGAATTTACTTTAACTCATTGCAGAACTGAAATTTTAAAAAAATGTGTTAGATAATACTTTTTGAAATTATCTAATCTAATATTTTCAAATTTGGGGAAAACAGTATAAGTACCAACAAAACATAGTAATAAAAAACAGCAGCATAAAAATAGGGAAAATAAGTAATAAATTTGTATATTCATCAGTCGAATTTTGAGCTTCATTAAATCAAAATATATCGTTGTGAGTAATTTTTAACCGACTTCAAAAAAAGGAAGTGTAGAATCACCACTACTCGAATTAAGAGTTGTGACTACGTACCTTAATACGTTCATTAGTGGATGTCTCAAACCTTATTAGCAAAAATTCCCTTGATAGACCTTTAGCACAATGTCAATAACTACAAAAGTTGAATTGTGAAATAACAAAAACTTATGCAGACTACGTGTAAAGAACCTCTCTTTGGGGTTCTGTTGAAATCATATTTAAAAAAAAATATATTTAATATAATTACATAAAAGAGGGGTAAAGGACGATGGAAGATGTTTTTCTTTTTAAATTTTTCGAAATTTTTTAACTTTCTTCTATTCCAAGTTCTATCCTTAATATTTTGCTTCTATAGAGGGGTTCTATACACATATTGTGCATATTTTCCTGAGTTTAACTTTTGCAGTTATTGACATTTTGCTGAAGATTTACGAAAAAAAATTTACCTTCCTATGATGGGTAAACGGTACATTAGCACATGTATTGGTAATAGGGTGTTTGTTGTCTGGGTTCAAGGAGTGGTGATTCTGAATTTTTACAAAAGAGTTAATAATTCGACTGAATTTTTGACTGTATGTTTTTCTATGATATTTTCGCAAATTATGTGAATTGATATCGATCATTTTTCTTATTGGAACGGTTAACCTGAAGGGTGGTTCCGTAAAAATTTAAAATTGTTCCATGAATTCTGTTGAATAAATTGCAGAACAACCAGTTTTTTTTTTTTAATAAATCATTCAATTCCCATTGCTACATTTCTTGTGAAATGTTTCGTCATAGTTCCAAAGTCTTGTGTAGAATGTTGTGCGTTAGTGTGTTTCGAGAGGGACTTAATCCCAAAGTGTTGGACATCACAAATTACTATCAAAATTATAAATAATATAATATATAAACAGTAAAATGTATTAGAAACTATAAACTGTTGATTCGTTTAAATCATAGTGTCAACAAACTTTTCATATTTAGAAAGAAATAAGTTTGCACAACATATGCCATACAAGTATGTATTCATTGTCGTTTATTAATATAATACTTCCGTTGTAAATACTATGTAAAATAAATAACTTAGGAAATTATTTAATATCCCCATTCACCATAAAATAGTCGTAATGATGCTAACAAAAGTGTTGGGTCAATAGAACTATACATAAAACCATAGTCCTTTATCACATAATATTCGACACTATAATTAATTTATTTAATGCTTACGTTTACATTTTAAAATAAATGTAATCAAAACATATATTACATATAATATATGTTTTTTAAATCATCAAAATATAGATGAAATATTAATGATAAATTATAGGACTCATTATATTGCATAAGATTTTAATTAAAGTTTCAATACCATGGTGAAAGCACAGGAAATTAGAATATGTTACCGCCTTGCTATTTATTAACTCCAATGCATTGTGCTCGTATGTAGTTGAATGTTTGAGTTTTTAATTTAAAAATAAATTATTTCATAGTGGTCAGTTTGTTTTCCCCTTGGAGAGGCTGACTGGTTGTCCCTTATCGCATCACTTCTAGGGCAACAGCAACTTCAAGGATTAATATTTGATTTAAATGTTTTAGAGTATTGTTCAAGAATACGCTAAATTTAACAATTCGAAAATCTATAATTTGACCAGTACATAATTATTTATAATACAGCATATGAAAGGACAACATGATTATTGTCATTGCGATCTTTAGTCCACACCGGAGCATAGGGCGTCAACGAACAATCGTTATTGTTAACGACCTCTGGCCAGCACCTTCACTTCACTCCATCTGTTTCCACAAGTATTAGTCATCTTAATGATGGTTCTTCGCCACGTTATTTTTGGATGACCGGGTCTTTTAATATCCTGCGGATTCCATTCTAGTGCGCATTTTGCAAAATCATCAACCGGTCGCCTCAGTGTATGCTCAATCCAAATTCACATTCTTCTGTTGATAATTTTGTTCATTGCTTCCAAATGTGCCAGTTTCCACAAATTCTCGTTTCATATTATATTTGGTCAGAAAATTTATAGTATGCGCTACTTTTTGACGAAAAGTTAAATTTGTGACACGTTGTCACCTTCCAAGTTTCGCAATTAAACAATAGTATTGATAAACAAACCGCTAGGCTTCCATTTGCCGAGCTTTTTATTTATACGAAACCTTACATCTTTAAATTTCGACTATCTGTAAAGTAACTGCATTGACTGGTACCAAAAATAGTTTCTACCGATAACGAAATTATTTGTTTAGCGGTTGATTTAATATTGCTTCCAGTAATTATTCGCTTCACTGTCAACAATCAACACATGTAGTTTTCTTGTAAGTATATTTTTACCTGCAGCATTCATTTATACAGGCTTGTCTAAAATGTGCAATTTGTCACGAAATGAAATTGACAACAATTGCACAGCGCCTGAACTGAATGGCACAACTGCATCGATGCAGTGTTTATGGTATTTAATTGAGTTGTTTTGACATTTGGCAAAGAAAAAGGTGATATTGATTATTGGTGTCCGAAATGAAATTGATTGTCTAAATTAATATCCGAGTTTTTATCACTTGACTTTGATTTCACATTTAATTTCTGATGATTTTATAATGGAAATTAATTACGTATTAATAACTCTGGATTAGCGTCCTGCCGTCTAAGGATATTTAAACAAATTGTATGCGAGGCTGGTCTTTAAAGCATTTAAAAATTTATTTTGAAAACAATTACATTTGTGGAAAATTTAGTATTTATTATCAAATTCCAGCATTTTCTTTCATATGATTCAATCTGTTTGATTGAAGTTCTGCTTGCGTTTCATACATTAACTAATAATTAATTTTCGCAGATGAACTTTTATTTAGTCTATTGAACGACACGGTCCTAGGCTTCATACATGTTGAATTATATAGGAGAAAAATGCAGAAATTTGATTAAATTAATTTCCAAGTTTTTCTCACTTGACTTTACTTCTACATTTAGTTTTTGATGATTTTCTCATAGAAATTATTTACATATTATAAACTCTGGATTATTGGCCTGTCGTCTAAGGATATTTTCGAGCTCTATTCGAGTCTTAGCCGCTGGTCTTTAAAGCATTTAACAATTTATTTTGAAAACAAGTAAATTTGGGGAAAAATCAGTATTAATATTATCAAATTCAAGCATTTTGTTTAATATAATTCTCGATAGATTGAGTAAAAATTAGTATTTGCAGATGAAAAAAAATAATTTTTATTAAGTCTATTAGAGAACACGTTCCTGTACTTCAAACAAGTTGAATTATATTGGAGAAAAATGCAATATCTTTATAGACGCATTATGACCATTTTTTGGATCATTACTATTATGTTATAGTCTATATTTCTGACCGTGGATCTGATTATACCCAAGGCTTGAATATTCTTCTAGCAGCATTTGTTTTTTTTTATTTATAATTTCTTGATTATTGTATATGCAAATATGAATATAAAATGATAAAAGATTTTCTTACTGGCTGAATTTTGTATTTGTTTCAATATTATAAATAGATCTTATTTTATTTAAATACATTAGTTTTAATATACGCACAAATTCATAATTACAATTCAATTAAACTGAAATGATATTAATATAGCTTTCCTAACTTTATATTTTTATTTCCCACGACCTTATAAAATAGATGTACAATTAAGTACCTTTGTGTGCTTCTGTTTTAAAAATTCAATTACAAAGTTTATTTTGGGTGATTAACAAATTTAATCCAATTAAATATACCTACCATAAAATTTTCATAGTGTACTAATTTCTCTCGTACGTATATAATAAATAAATTAATATTTTTTTAATGGAATATATGGAATTGCAAATTATTTTATGGATATACAGTACAACGAAATTAATCGTGATAATTGTCTATATATAACAAACAGGACTGGGTAAAGAGGTATTATGAACCATGACATACATTCAAATATTTCCTTATTTTCTCGTAGTCTACCTTCTTAATCGAAGCTTTACTTACGAAGCATATATAGAAGAGTAATCAATAATTTACAATATTCTGGTATTTTCTCAATAATTGTTTCCACAAATATACTATTATCGGTAATTTGTAAGGTTTTCTCTAGATTGTTTTTCATTATTTTTGTTGTTTCAATTTCATTGAAAATTGGTAATTGATCGCTTGGTACAGATAGTATTTGTAGAACATATAATCGTGGTGTAATATAATTATTGGTGGCGTGCAGATAGTTGCTAACAATACTATAACCTATATAAATGAGAAGGAATCATAACATGTACCAGACATTATTATCTATAAGAGTTCATTTTATTCCAGTTAAAAATTTAAATTATGTATCTACTTATATTCTTTAGAATTAATAGGCCATGATATTTTAAGTATATTTATAGATGATACTTAAAATTGCAAATTTATTTATATCTATAAATAATAGTTTAAGAACTTTAGGTTAAACTTATTTAAATTGCATTATTGATTGTGAAACCTTTCTATGTTCATTACAAATAGTTTATAAAATTATGTATATCGATACAAAATTTATGGTATATAAAAGGTTCTAGGAATTAGCTAAGATTATTATATTTATGAGAAATTTTTTATTTTTCATAGATATTCATTATATTGTCATTAACGTTAAAGTAAGGCATTTATGCCACAAAATGGAAAACAAATTTTAAATTTCCGATAAGATGGAAAAATAAAGCTTCAAATAATAGCAGGAATCCGAAAATGGATCTTAATGCAACCATGAAAAGTAACACAACGACTGTCATCGTATCTGTCGACTGCGGATGAAAGCAAAAACATCTCTCCAATAAATTAGATAGCTTCAAATACCACTTTACTGAAATATTCTTAAATGTAAAACTGGAAAATTATAGTTGCTTTAATATATTTCAATGCAACTGATATGATTTTCTACTATATCCTGAAATAAAAGAAAAATATTGGTTTTCTAAATAAACATAAACCGACATTTCCTCTTAAAACAATATCTTGTTCATCAATTATTTAAAATTTATTTCTCATGTAGAAAGATTTGATATCAGTAGGGTGTTACGGTAACGAGTGGAATGGCCGACGATCATCTGAGGTTACTCATTCATTTTTACATACATACGCGATGTCACTAGTAACTCGATAACGATATATGTCGGTAATGGCATGTGATCGAAACTAAGAGATAGTATTTACGTCGCAGGTATCTGGGGATTTCTGAACTACTCTATTGAAATATTCAAATGTATAACCAGATAATAATATTATAATTGATACATAATTTATATAATTTGGCAAATTTATTCTTTGCTGATACAACAGAACTGTGTACAAACTCTATAGAAGAAAAATGCATGCTGTAACTTTAAGTCGTTAATTGGATTGGCCAGATATAGTAAAATGAATTCTATATGATATACATATTTATACTTATTATCAGTCCTTTATTCGCTGCAGTAGCTTATGGAATAAACGAATAAGCGACATTGTTAGCGATTTTTGGCCAGCACTTTCACTTCACGTCACATTCTATTTACATCCTATCACTATTCATATAACTGGATTAATGGAAACTACTTAATTCGCAGGTTGATATTAATGAACTATTTCAGTATAATTTAGATTATGATCTTAAAAAGTAATTCAAAATTAATTTAATATAGAATACAATATAGTTAATTAATAAGATTCATACATAATTCCAAATTGTAATTTCAATTTAGCATAATAAAATGTTAATCATGTGAAAAAAGGTATTTTCTGAATTCTCATTTTTCTTAGAACTACATTATCTACATTATCGATACTTCGACGTTTAAGTGTTTCTAGTTCATTTCTTAGCTAATTAAAATAGCGTTCTTTACTAAAACATTTATTTTGAATTGATTTATATGGACAGTTCGTCATCATCATCATCTAAACCTTTAAGCGTCGTGGGCGCATAGGGCGGTATTATGAAGTTAATTTGCCATTTCAAATATGTATGTAACATCAAATGTAAACTTAAATAACTATAATTGAAATATGCCAACAGAAAGATATAGGATCAACCAGTCACGAACACGACATTAGCACCAACTTTTTCACCTCGATCAAGAGTCATCACTGATATATACCGTGATTGAGTAACCTCGATGATAGTTGACCACTCCATTCATCACCGTGAATAATAATATTCTTAAATATGATTGCATTTATTGCAAATTTGTTTTAATTTGCAGCCTCACACATCGCTTAAATTTTTTCTGGATTAACTTATTTCATGACCCAGATATTGAACAAATTTATTTTAACACTACGACTATTAAGTCTATAGTTAAGTATCAGCTCCCAATATAACATCATCTAAGTAAGTCTGTGCTGCGACCATCTTTCCTAATAAATGATTTATAGCACTTTGCCAAATCTGAGGAGCAGTTTTTAACCCAATACATAGACGCGAAAATCTAAACAAACATACCCATATGTGTCGAGACAGTTAACAGTTCTTGGGAATTATGTGGCAGGTTCAGCTGTAAATATGCACCTGTGCAATCGATAACACAAAATATGGAAAAACTTGCAAAAGTACCGAAAATCCCGTCAATTCTAGTCGGAAAATATTCGTATTTTAGATAATGATTTGCTGCTCTTGAAAACTCGGAAAGATTCATCATTTTTCTGAACCACAACCAACAGCGAAACTCATTACCTATATCTAACTGCCTGCGTTACACAATTTTTACAATAAATTTGTATGGTATTTTCTATTTTCTCTCGCAACCCATTGCATACAGTATAGGTCTTTACAAAAATTGGTGTAATAAATAAAATGTGTCTAATGTTTATGTCTAAGGTACTTATTGCCGAAAATTTCAAATTTTGCGTCCACGCAATTAGATTTCAGGTTTCAGTTTCATTTATTCATTATTTATAACGTGTTTATGTGATTCACGATAATTATCAGTTTGAAAACATATTGTGTATAACTACTGTAACAATGTTGTGTAATCTAGTTCAGTTTGGTGATGCCATATCAATTCTTATACATATACACAAGTTACACTTCTTCGACACCTCGATTATCAGAAGCCGACCTGAAATATGGACCTATTCGATCAAATACTCTGTCAACCCTGTCCATTTATTACGACTCATTTGATAATTATTACGTGAATTGAACGTTCAATGGAGTGTAACACTTTTCGGTCACTTTAGTGTTATCTCTAATGTTGGTTGAGTTTATATCGTTCTGCAATCAGTTCTGCAATATTTTTGAAGCCGTGCGTATTTGTACGAAGATTATTTCCAGTTATTACATTGATGTAATTGATTTTATATTTTACCTTTCTTACAAATGTCTTACAACAAGGGTGACGTCAAATTTCTGTTTTATATTATCGTAGTGCAGTAGAATATTTAATACGTATTTACACAATAACAAATAGAGTAATCACTGTAAATATACGTACCGCTAAAGCTACATATATTCAACAGCGAGTTTCTTCACACACTTTTTTCTAATTGTGGTCTATTTGTCTATCACAAGATTGTGTTTGTTGGTACATATTCGAAAAACCTCACCATACTGATTCATAGCACCCATACCGTACGCGCGTAATCCCATTACAATATACAAATTAATATTGTTCATGTCAACCTTTGCATTAGCCTCTCCCAAACAATATACGATTTTTAGACCTTGGGAAAAAAAAAAAAGTTCCAAGGGTCTATTGTATTTGATTCATGTAACGCCAACATCTCAGAAAAAATAATCACACAGAAGTGCTTATAATTGAAAGAAAAAGTTGATTAAAGCATGTTCGTCTGTCCGTCCATCCGCACATTCGTTCGTCTGTGCGCACGATAACTTGAAAATGCTATGAGATATCGCTATGAAATTTTGCACATGTCATTTTTATCTGATTTGTGAGCCTAAGCCCGAAGATGAGAAAAATTGGAGTGCTCCTCCAAGTACCTCCCATACAAACTTTTCACTCCTTTTAGATTTAAATTGGATGTATACATACAGATGTTAAATGTTACATAAATAACTGATAATATAATTGAAAGAATGTGTGGGAGCTCAGCTAAATCGACTCCTTGAAGTACCTCTCATGTATATTGCGCACGATAACTTCAGATAGCTTTGAGATATCGCCATGAAATTATGCACATGTCATTTTTATCTCATTTGTGAAGGCCCATCCGTCCGTCCGTCTGTTCGTCTGTCCGTCTGTCTGCCTGTCCACTTGTCGGCCTGTCCCTCTGTCCGTCAATTTCCAGGGCCTACAATAATTGGCACAACCAATTATACGTTCCTCTTTTTTATTTTAACTATAGCTTTGTTACCAATTTATGCTTGTTGCAAACGTGCTTAAATTTGTATCAATTTGTTACATGTTTTATTATAGTTTTTGAAATGTGATATAATTATTCGATCCGATAATGATATCTATTCGACATATCTCTGCTTCGTAATATAATTATCAATAAACCACCGCCATGTTAATCGATTCTCTATAGAAAATAAAATGGGTTTGTCGGTAAATACAGACCATTTCTGCTTCTTTCTTTCAACCGAATCTAACTCAGTCCAAAAATGCCTAGTTTTTTGGTTTAAGTGTGGGTCTAACATTACTGGATTAAAATTGTGTCTGTTTACGCAAGCCATCGTAATCGCATTCATGTTCAATCCGAGGTTATTGGTTGAAGTTTCTTCCATCTTCATCAAACCATAGTTTTATTTTATTCAACGGCAAATTGTACGTACCACATATTATGACTTTTAAATTTCATATTCACAGATTAGACTTAACTTTTTTCATGCTAATATGTTTGATTAAAACTTAGTAGTGAACGAAGTTTAACGTCATCTATTTTTATGACAGATGTCATCCCCACATAATAACTCGAAGATATATTGAGTTACTATAGTTACTGACACGACGTAAATGCTGAGAAAGGCGCGTTATTATTACAATTAAGTAAATTGTCATTACTTTAAAGAATATTTAATTCAATAAACAAAGACATTTGAGATGAGCTATAATTTTATTACATTTATTTTAATTTAACTATCCAGAACAAGTCTATCATGTAGATTATATTGCTTTTAAAATCAGTCTTTTATAATGTTTGTAGTAAAGACCAAATAATCTACACTTATTTTTTTTTTTTTTTTTTTTTTCATCGTATAATTTTAGGAATTATCCTAAAGTATTAGTACTCATTGCTATGCATTGGATCACAGTAATATAACCTCTTAAAATTTATATAATGGATATTCTATCCATCAGAATTCTGCAAATGGTAAAATTAAATATTTTATAAATTAAATTTACGTTTAATTTCTTAATAATTTTATGTCTTAGTAGACGGTATATCTATTCAAGTTCCAATCTTTTCGAGTTCCAATGTTTTTCAGGCATCGCAGAAATGACTTTTATTTTCACAAATATTCACTTGTTCCTTAATTTGGATTTATAATTAAAAATTTTGAGCAATTAAAATAAAATCTTTGGTATTAACAGTGAAAAACCTTGTACCATATAAATGTATACTATATATATATATATATATATATATATAGGTATATAGTCTTTCATGTATAGTCCCGAAAGGAAATTGAATAAACGTTTTCTGCTCCATTCATTTTTCACAAAAAATGTTACCAAAAATAAATTACAGCACATTATCAATCTTCTTTACTACAAAGCCTTCGGTTTCCTATCTCTATTTTTTTATTCTGGTGTATATAAATAAGTTTAATTTTGTCATACAACAGGAAAACAGGAAAATAAATTGGATCTATTTTAAATTGAGCTATTCGAATTTATTATAACACTAAACAAAGTATTCCAAATATTTGTCAATATAAATAGATGAAATTATGTAGGTTTTACAGATTGTCGGACATTCTTATACTAACACCTTATAAATGTAATAAGAAAATAGTTTAAGGGTGGAATTATTGAAGGTACATTCAAATGATGGACTGATAATTTTATTTTATAATGCCTGTGCATTTGCATCAAAAAATTAATAGTAGTAATAAAGCAAGGCTGAGTGACGTACATTGTCCTCATGGGATAGGGAATCGAGAGTACAATAATTAGCTTTAATAAAATTGAAATTTCTTTTATTTTAAAAATATCTATCTATTAACCCCAATTTATATTTAGAACCAACTTATAAGAATAAATTCAAATTCAAATTCAAATAATCCTTTATTATATAACTTATATATTAGCTAAATACAATACAAATGTTTGTGATTTGTGAGTGATTATTTAAAGATGACAACTCATCGTGCCAAAGATGCTTACCATGAACTGGTGAGGTATGAATTAGAACTAATACAAATATAATACTACTTTAATTCATTGTATTATTTCAGATGAAATGTGTACTAAAAATTCACGTGAATTAAAATGCAATCTATAAAATGTAATTCACCCATGTAATTCACTAGTGCACAATGTCAATTAACTCACAGCATTAATTCACACGAAATATATATACTTGGCTGCGAGGTAGACATATAGTTCATGTGAAATGAAATTTACAATTTAACAAGTTCCACACTATATACTTATATATACTTCGCCTGAACTGTATATCAAACTGACTAAAGCAAAATAGTGAATTGTGGAACATGATTATTTTGTTTGTTTATTTACTTTGTTTTTAATTCATTCATGTAGGCAAACATGAAATAATTCGTTGTGAAAATGTTGTTTTTATTATTTATATCGCAGAAAAAATTTGACAGATTTTTTTTTTTTTAGTATTTAGTATTTAAAATTGATTTTTTATATTATTAACATACTGTACAAAAATATTTATAAGCATAGAAATAATATATTAATGCATAATTACTCCGATTTTACTTACATTTATTTATTATTTGACATAATTCATCATAATAACTTTTTTATTTAAGAAGAATTTTGTAGATTTTATTCAATGTTCTGTACTTTTGTTGCTTTAACAAAAAGCTGTTAAATGGGTTCATGTCACTGGTTTAATTTCAAATAATCTCTTAAATATTATAGGAATATTTTAAGCACTAAATATATTGTTTGTTATGTTAATTAACCGCAAGAATTGAATTACATCATTAACGTTCTACTTCATATTACCTTATTTCAGTTTACTTAATTGACCAACACTAATTTAATAAGGTATAAAGTCCTATAGATTATTTTTTTAATTATCTCAGATTTTGGTTATCTTTTAAAGGTCTGAATACATTGTGATCCCGTATTTCTATCTCTCTGTCCTTTATGATGGTGGGATCATAAAAAGGAGTTTTCAGCTATTTCATATTCGATTTCGTTACCAACATATCCCATATGTAACAGCAGTTTGTAGTTTACATAAAGGATTTAAGTTTTATGTTTCCGAACTTAAATCATTGTTGTTAATATATAACTTCTGAATTAGCAGTGCAGCTAAGAAAATATTTTATTATCAGTATTTTAATGTTAATTGTACACTAGTTTCTAATATGCAATGAAACATATGTATGGTAAATCGGTTAAATATTTCAATATTATGTTGTCCAAATACAGGACATAAAAATTGGTACAAAATTAAATATACATACACGTTCATATATTTATTTATCTAATATATAAAATTCTCGTGTCACAGTTTTAGTGGCCAAACTCCTCCGAAACGGCTCAACCGATTCTTATGAAATTTTTTATGCATATTTGGTAGGTCTGAGAATCGGTCGTAAACTATATTTTAAACCCACTTAGGGTGACCGTGCCCAGTTTTTTTTTTTTTATTTTTTGGACAAAATTTTTTAGTTTAATTATTTTATGATATGCCATTAAAAAATACATACAACCCTAAATTTTCACCCTTCTACCACCAACCCCTATTTATGAATCGCCATTTTAATATTTAATTTTAATTTTTAATTTTAATTTTTTTGGCAAAATTCTTTATTTTTATTTTATTATGCTTTTGAATAAAAAAAAGTACATATAACCTTCAATTTTCACCGTTCTACCATTAACCTGCATTTTT